>JAKFGQ010000329.1:0-30989 GCA_021498475.1 Saguinus midas | reverse complement strand
AGAACGTGCAAGATAGTTGCATAGGTACACACATGGCAGTGTGTTTTGCTGCCTTCCTCCCTTCACCCACACTTGGTATTCATCCCCAGGCTATCCCCCAGCCCCCCGCTGTCCCTCCCCATTTCCCCAACAGTCCCCAGTGTATAGTAGACCGCCTCTCTGTGTCCATGTGTTCTCATTTTTCTCACCCACCTATGAGTGAGTATATGCAGTATTTCTTTTTCTGTTCTTGTGTCAGTTTGCTGAGAATGATGTTCTCCAGATTCATCCATGTCCTTACAAAGGACACAAACTCATCATTTTGTGGGTATACAAATAGAATTCGGACTACAATACAGGTGTTCCTTATTCAATGAAGCTCTGAAATAGATACCATATTTAATAGTTTCCAGAGTATTCTCCAGGAATGTATTATTCACTGAGGCTCTATAACTTTGGCCATAAGAAATTGTTTTTTGACTAGTCCACAGGTGTGTATTATTGACTCTGACTTTGAATAATTCGGCATATGGAATAGACTAGCGACTATTTTATAGTTGTGTATTACTCACTCAGGTTTTGATTTTGGCAATATAAAATAGACTAGTGTCTAGTCCACAGGTGTGCATTATTCACTGAGGCTGTAAATGAGAGGCTATATAAAGTAGACTCCTAACGTTTCCCCAGGTGTGTGTTACTCAGTGAGGCTCTGATTGTGTGACCATATGAAACAGGGTTCTCTCTATCTTAAATATTTTTATTATTCAGTGAATCTCTGAATGAGTGGCTCTATAAAATAGACTGCTGAGTACTTTACATTTGTGCATTATTCACTGAAATTACTAGTCAGTGGCCATACAAAAAGAAATTTTGACTAATCCAGAATTGAATATTATCTACTGAGGCTATGAATGAGTGTCCAAATGAATTAGACTCCTGGCTACCCCATGGGTGTGCATTATTCACCGAAGCTCTGAATGAATGTCCATCCAATAAACAGTCCAAATTATTCTCCCGGTGTGTATTATTCAGTGAGGTGTTCAAGGTGTGGCCATATTAATTAGATGCCTTACTATAGCAAGTGTCTCTCTTATTCACTGAGGCTCTGAAAATGTGTCTACATGAAATAGACTCCTGACTAAACCACATTATTCAGTGACACTCCGAATGAGAGGCCACATTATAAAGTCTCCTTTCTCTTCCAAAGGTGTGCATTATTGAGTGAGACTCTAAATGAGGGGATATAAGTAAATCCTGACTATTTTCCCAGGTGTGTACATTTAGTGAGGCTCTCAAAGGGAGGCCATAGGATAAGGAATTCTGACTATTCCGCAGGTGTGCATTATTCAGTGATTCTCTGAATGAGTGGCCATAAACAATAGACTCCACACTATATCACAAGTGTGTAATATTCAGTGAGGCTGTGAAAGAATGGCCATATGAAACAGACTTCTCATTACTTCACATGTGCGTTATTCACTGATTGTCTGAATAAGTTGCCGTATGACATAGACTCCTGATTATTCTCCATGTGTGCATTATTCAAACAGGTTCTGTATGAGTGTCCATACCAAATAGACTCCTGACACTTTCCCAGTTGTGTATTATACAGCAATACCCAGAATTAGAGTTCATATGAAATAAACTCCTGACTATCACCCAGTTGTGTATCACTCAGGAGGCACTTAATTCGTGGCTATCATAAGCAGTGCCCTGATTACTTCATAGAAGTTTATTATTCACTGAAACTTTGAATGAGAGGCCAGAAAGAATAGACACCTGACTATTGCTCCATTGTGAATTATTCAGTAAGGTTCTAAATGTGTGGTAGTATGAAATAGAATCCTGAGGATTCCCCAGGTGTGTATCATTCAGGGAGGCATATAGTGAGTGACCATATAAAAATGCTCGACTATTACTCCGGTGTGAATTATTCACTGAGGCTCTAAATGAGTGGCTACATGAAGTAGACTCTTAACTCTTCCCAGGTGTGTATTATTGAATGAGACTCTGACTAAGTGGGCATAGAAAAGAGACTCTTGTTTATTGCCCATGTGTGCATTACTTACAGAGACTCTGAATGTGTACTTATTTGAAGTAGACCCTTGACTATTTCTGAGGGGAGTGTTATGCACTGAGGCCCTGAACGAGATTCCTGACTTATCAGATATACATATTATTCACTGAAACACTGAAAGAGTGGCCTTATGTAATAGACCCCATTTTACTCCACAGGTGTGCGTTATTTTTGACTCTCCAAACGAATCACCATATGAAATAGACTAGTGATTATTCCCCAAATGTGCAGTATTCAAAGAGGTGCTGTATGAGTGTCCATATCAAATAGTCTCCTGACTATCACACATGTGTGTATCATTCACATAGCTGTGTAATTTGGGGCTACCTTAAAGAGGGTCCTGACTACTCCACAGCTGTTTATTATGCACTGAAGCTCTCAATGAGAGGCCATATGAAATAGACTCCTTACTATTGCCCCATTGTGCATTATTCGGTAATGCTTTGATTGAGTGGCCATATGACCTGGACTCTGACTATTTCCAAGGTGGGTATTCTTCAGTGAGTTTCTGAACAAGTTACCACAGAAAATAGACTCATGACTCTATCCTCTTGACTATTTTTTAAGCTGTGCATTTTCACTGAGTCACTGGGTGAACGGTCATATCAAATAGTCTCCAGACTATTCCCCAGGTGTGCATTATTCAGTGAGTCTCTGAATAAGTGGCTATATATAATAGAATCCTGAGTATTTTCCAGATATATATGATTCTTCAATGAGGTTCTGAATAAGTGGCCATGTAAAATACACTCCTGAATTTCCATAGTTTTCTGTATTATTCTGTGAGGCTCTGAATGAGTGGCCATAAAACAGAGACTCCTGAATACTTAGGTGTGCGTTTTACATTCTGTATCTAAATGAGTGGCTATACGAAATAGAATCCTGACTTTCCCCAAGATGTATGTATTCATTCAGTTAGGTTCTGAATATGTGGCTATATGAATAGAATTAGAATTCTACAATACAGGTGTTCCTTATTCAATGAATCTCTGAAATAGATGCCATATGAAATAGCGTCCTGAGTATTCCCCAGGTATTTATTATTCACTGAGGCACTAAAACTTTGGCCATATAAATTTTTTTTTAATAGTCCACAGTAGTGTATTATTGACTCTGACTTGGAATATTTGGGCATATCGAATAGACAAGTGACTATTCACAAGTTGTGTATTACTCACTCAGGCTTTTATTTTGTGGGCATATAAAATAGAATAGTGTCTATTCCACACCTCTGCATTATTTGCTGAGGCTGTAAATGAGAGGCTATATAATGTAGATGCCTAACGCTTCCCCAGGTGTGTGTTACTCAGTGAGGCTCTGATTGTGTGACCATATGAAACAGGATTCTGTCTATCTTAAATATTTGTATTATTCAGTGATTCTCTCAATGAGTGGCTCTATGAAATAGACTGCTGACTACTTTCCATTTGTGCATTATTCACTGAAATTACGAGTCAGTGGCCATATGAAATGAAATCCTGACTAATTCACACGTTCATATTATCCACTGAGGCTATAAATGAGTGTCCAAATGACATAGACTCTGGATACCCCACGGATGTGCATTATTCACCGAGGCTCTGAATTAATGTCCATCACAAATAGACTCCAAATTATTTTCCAGGTGTGTATTATTCAGTGAGGCTTACAAGATGTGGCCATATTAACTAGATGCCTTACTATCTCAAGGGTCTCTCTTATTCACTGAGGCTCCGAAAATGTTTCTACATGAAATAGACTCCTGACTACACCACATTATTCAGTGACTCTCCGAATGAGAGGCCACATGAAAAAGTCTCCTTACTATTCCACATGTGTGCATTATTGAGGGAGACTCTAAATGAGGTGATATAAGTAAATCCTGACTATTTTCAGAGGAGTGTACATTTATTGAGGCTCTCAATGAGAGGCCATAGGATAGAGACTTCTGACTATTCCGCAGGTGTGCATTATTCAGTGATGCTCTGATTGAGTGGCCATAAACAATAGACTCCATACTATATCACAAGTGTGTAAAATTCAGTGAGGCCGTGAAAGAACGGCCATATGCAACAGACTTCTCATTACTCCACATGAGCGTTATTCACTGTTTGTCTGAATGAGTAGCCGTATGACATAGACTCCTGATAATTCTCCATGTGTGTATTATTCAAACAGATTCTGTATGAGTGTCCATACCAAATAGACTCCTGACACTCTACCAGTTGTGTATTATACAGCAATACTGAGAATTAGAGTTCATATAAAATAAATTCCTGACTATAATTCAGGTGTGTAACACTCATAAAGACGCTTAATTCGTGGCTATCTTAAACAGTTCCGTGATTACTCCATAAAAGTTTATTATTCACTAAGCTTTGAATGAGAGGCCAGAAAGTATAGACACCTGACTATTGCTCCATTGTAAATTATTCAGTAGGGTTCTAAATGTGTGTAGTATGAAATAGAATCCTGAGGATTCCCCAGGTGTGTATCATTCAGGGAGTCACATAGTGAATGGCCATATAAAAATGCTCGAATATTACTCTGGTGTGAATTATTCAATGAGGCTCTAAATGAGTGGCTACATGATGTAGACTCTTAACTCTTTCCCAGGTGTGTAATATTGAAAGACTCTGACTAAGTGGGCATAAAAAGAGAATCTGTGTATTGCCCATGTGTGCATTACTTACAGAGACTCTGAATGTGTACTTATTTAAAGTAGACCCTTGACTATCTCTGAGGGGAGTATTATGCACAGAGGCCCTGAATGAGTGGCCATGTGATAGAGATTTCTGACTTATCAGATATACATATTATTCACTGAAACAGTAAAAGTGTGGCCTTACATAATAGACCCCAATTTACTCCACAGGTGTGCGTTATTTTTGACTCTCAAAACGAATCACCATATGAAATAGACTACTGATTATTCCCCAAATGTGCAGTATTCGAAGAGGTGCTGTATGAGTGCCCATATCAAATGTCTCCTGACTATCACACATGTGTGTATCATTCACGTAGCTGCGTAATTTGGGGCTACCATGAATAGGTTCCTGACTACTTCACAGCTGTTTATTATGCACTGAAGCTCTCAATGATAGGCCATATGAAATAGACTTTTTACTATTGCCCCATTGTGCATTATTCGGTAATGCTTTGATTGAGTGGCCATATGACCTGGACTCTGACAATTTTTAAGGTGGGTATTATTCAGTGTGTTTCTGAACGACTTACCACAGAAAATAGACTCATCAGTTTATCCTCTTGACTATTTCTTAGCTGTGCATTTTTCACTGAGTCACTGGGTGAAGGGTCATATCAAAGAGTCTCCAGACTATTCCCCATGTGTGAATTATTCAGTGAGTCTCTGAATAAGTGGCAATATATAAGAGAATCCTGAGAATTTTAGAGATATATATGATTCTTCAATGAGATTCTGAATACGTGGCCATGTAAAATACACTCCTGATTTTTCATAGTTCTGTATTATTCTGTGAGGCTCTGAATAATTGGCCATAAAACAGAGACTACTGAATACTCACAGGTGTCTGTTTTACATTCGGTATCTAAATGAGTGGCTATAGGAAATAGGATCCTAAATTTCTGAAATGTGTATTTTTTAAGTTATATATATGTATGTTACAAATATTTATTTATTTATTTATTTATTTTTAATTTTTATTGCATTATAGGTTTTGGGGTACATGTGCAGAACGTGCAAGATAGTTGCACAGGTACACACATGGCAGTGTGTTTTGCTGCCTTCCTCCCCTTCACCCACACTTGGCATTCATTTCCAGGCTATCCCTCCCAAGCTCCCCGCGCTGTCCCTCCCCTATTCCCCCCAATAGACCCCAGTGTATACTAGACGGCCTCTCTGTGTCCATATGGTCTCATTTTTCTCACCCACCTATGAGTGAGTATATGCGGTATTTCTTTTTCTGTTCTTGTGTCAGTTTGCTGAGAATGATGTTCTCCAGATTCATCCATATCCTTACAAAGGACACAAACTCATTATTTTTGATTGCTGCATAATATTCCATGGTGTATATGTGCCACATTTTCCCAGTCCAGTCTATCATCGATGGGCATTTGCATTGGTTCCAGTTCTTTGCTATTGTAAACAGTGCTGCAATTAACATTCTTGTGCATGTGTCCTTAGAGTAGAACAATTTATAGTCCTTTAGATAGATACCCAGTTAATGGGATTGCTGGGTCAAATGGAATTTCTATTTCTAGGTCCCTAAGGAATCGCCACACTGTCTTCCACAATGGTTGAACTAATTTACACTCCCACCAACAGTATAAGAGTGTTCCTATTTCTCCACATCCTCTCCAGCATCTGCTGTCTCCAGATTTTTTAAAGATCGCCATTCTAACTGGCGTGAGATGGTATCTCAATGTGGTTTTGATTTGCATCTCTCTAATGACCAGTGATGATGAGCACTTTTTCATATGTTTGTTGCGTCATGTATCTCTTCTTTTGTAAAGTGTCTGTTCATATCCTTTGCCCATTTTTGAATGAGCTTGTTTGTTTTTTTCCTGTAAATCTGTTTGAGTTCTTTGTAAATTCTGGTTGTCAGCCTTTGTCAGATGCGTTAACTACAAAGATTTTTTCCCATTCTGATGGTTGCCGATTCACTCTAGTGACTGTTTCTTTTGCCGTGCAGAAGCTGTGGAGTTTGATTAGGTCCCATTTGTCTATTTTGGCTTTTGTTGTCAATGTTTTTGGTGTTTTGGTCATGAAGTCCTTGCCTACTCCTTTGTCCTGAATGGTTTTGCCTAGACTTTCTTCTAGGGTTTTTATGGTGTCAGGTCTTACGTTTAAGTCTTTAATCCATCTGGAGTTAATTTTAGTGTAAGGTGTCAGGAAGGGGTCCAGTTTTTGCTTTCTGCACATGGCTAGCCAGTTTTCCCAACACCATTTATTAAATAGGGAATCCTTTCCCCATTGCTTGTTTTTGTCTGGTTTATCAAAGATAATATGGTTGTAGATATGTTGTGTTGCCTCCGATGCTTCTGTTCTGTTCCATTGGTCTATATCTCTGTTTTGGTACCAGTGCCATGCTGTTTTGATTACTGTAGCCTTGTAGTATAGTTTGAAGTCTGGTAGTGTGATGCCTCCCGCTGTGTTTTTTTGCTTAGAATTGACTTGGCTATGCGGGCTCTTTTTTGGTTCCATATGAAATTCATGGTGGTTTTTTCCACTTCTGTGAAGAAATTCAATGGTAGTTTGATGGAAATAGCATTGATTGTGTAAATTACTTTGGGCAGTATAGCCATTTTCACGATATTGATTCTTCCTAACCAGAAACATGGAATGTTTCTCCATCTGTTTGTGTCCTCTCTTATTTCGTTGAGCAGTGGTTTGTAGTTTTCCTTAAAGAGGTCCCTTACATTCCTCGTGAGTTGTATTCCTAGGTATTTTTTTTTCTTTGTAGCAATTGTGAATGGCAGTTCGTTCTTGATTTGGTTCTCTTTAAGTCTGTTATTGGTGTATAGGAATGCTTGTAATTTTTGCACATTGATTTTATGTCCTTAGACTTTGCTGAAGTTGCTTATCAGTTTCAGGAGCTTTTGGGCTGAGGTGATGGGGTCCTCTAGGTATACTATCATGTCGTCTGCAAGTAGAGAGAATTTGGCTTCCACCTTTCCTATTTGAATACCCTTTATTTCTTTTTCTTTCCTGATTGCTCTGCCTAGAACTTCCAGTACTATGCTGAATAGGAGTGGTGAAAGAGGGCATTCTTGTCTAGTGCCGGATTTCAAAGGGAATGCTTCCAGTTTTTGCCCATTAAGTATGATATTGGCTGTTGGTTTGTCGTAAATAGCTTTTATTACTTTGAGATATGTTCCATCAATACCAAGTTTATTGAGGGTTTTTAGCATAAAGGGCTGTTGAATTTTGTCAAATGCCTTCTCTGCGTCAATTGAGATAATCATGTGGTTTTTGTTTTTGCTTCTGTTTATGTGGTGAATTACATTTATAGACTTGCGTATGTTGAACCAGCCTTGCATCCCTGGGATGAATCCTACTTGATCATGATGGATAAGTTTTTTAATGTGCTGTTGCAATCGGTTTGCCAGTATTTTATTGAAGATTTTGCATCTATGTTCATCATGGATATTGGCCTGAAGTTTTCTTTTCTTGTTGAGTCTCTGTCAGGTTTTGGTATCAGGATGATGTTGGTCTCATAAAATGATTTGGGAAGGGTTCCTCTTTTTGGATTATTTGGAATAGTTTCAGAAGGAATGGTACCAGATCCTCTTTGTGTGTCTGGTAGAATTCAGCTGTGAACCCATCTGGACCTGGGCTTTTTGTGTGGTAGGCTCTTAATTGCTGCCTCAACTTCAGACCTTGTTATTGGTCTATTCATAGTTTCGGCTTCCTCCTGGTTTAGGCTTGGGAGGACACAGGCGTCCAGGAATTTATCCATTTCTTCCTGATTTACTAGTTTATGTGCATAGAGTTGTTTGTAGTATTCTCTGATGATGGTTTGAATTTCTGTGGAATCTGTGGTGATTTCCCCTTTATCGTTTTTATTGCATCTATTTGGTTGTTCTCTTTTCTTTTTATCAGTCTGGCTAGTGGTCTGTCTATTTTGTTGATCTTTTCGAAAACCAGCTCTTGGATTTATTGATTTTTGAAGGGTTTTTCTTGTCTCTATCTCCTTCAGTTCTGCTCTGATCTTAGTTATTTCTTGTCTTGGCTAGGTTTTGAGCTTTTTGATCTTGCTCCTCTAGCTCTTTCAATTTTGACGATAGGGTGTCAATTTTGGATCTCTCCACTCTTCTCATGTGGGCACTTATTGCTATATATTTTCCTCTACAGACTGCTTTAAATGTGTCCCAGAGATTCTGGTACGTTGTGTCTTCATTCTCGTTGGTTTCAAAGAACTTCTTTATTTCTGCCTTCATTTCATTGTTTATCCAATCAACATTCAAGAGCCAGTTGTTCAGTTTCCATGAAGCTGTGCTGTTCTGAGTTATTTTCTGAATTCTGAGTTCCAACTTGATTGCACTATGGTCTGAGAGACTGTTTGTTATGATTTCCGTTGTTTTGCATTTGCTGAGGAGTGCTTTACTTCCAATTATGTGGTCAATTTTGGAGTAGGTGTGATGTGGTGCTGAGAAGAATGTATATTCTGTGGATTTGGGGTGGAGAGTTCTGTAAATGTCTATCAGGTTTGCTTGTTCCAGGTCTGAGTTCAAGTCCTGGATATCCTTGTTAATTTTCTGTCTGGTTGATCTGTCTGATATTGACAGTGGAGTGTTAAAGTCTCCCACTATTATTGTGTGGGAGTCTAAGTTTCTTTGTAAGTCATTAAGAACTTGCCTTATATATCTGGGTGCTCCTACATTGGGTCCATATATATTTAGAATCGTTAGCTCTTCTTGTTGTATCGATCCTTTTACCATTATGTAATGACCTTCTTTGTCTCTTTTGATCTTTGTTGCTTTAAAGTCTATTTTATCAGAGATGAGAATTGCAACTCCTGCTTTTTTTGCTCTCCATTTGCTTGGTAAATCTTCCTCCATCCTTTATTTTGAGCCTTTGTGTATCTTTGCATGTGAGGTGGGTTTCTGGGTACAGCACACCGATGGGTTTTGGTTTTTATCCAATTTGCCAGTCTGTGTCTTTTGATTGGTGCATTTAGCCCATTTACATTTAGGGTTAATATTGTTATTTGTGAATTTGATACTGCCATTTTGATGCTAGCTGGCTGTTTTGCACGTTGGTTCATGTACATTCTTCATTTTGTTGATGGTCTTTAGCATTTGGTATGCTTTTAGGATGGCTGGTACTGGTTGTTTCTTTCTATGTGTAGTGCCTCTTTCAGGAGCTCTTGTAAAGCAGGCCTAGTGGTGACAAAATCTCTGAGTACTTGCTTGTTCGTGAAGGATTTTATTTTTCCTTCACTTATGAAGCTCAGTTTGGCTGGATATGAAATTCTGGGTTGAAAGTTCTTTTCTTTAAGGATGTTGAATATTGGCCCCACTCTCTTCTGGCTTGTAGAGTCTCTGCCGAGAGATCTGCTGTGAGTCTGATGGGCTTCCCTTTGTGGGTGACCCGACCTTTCTCTCTGGCTGCCCTTAGTATTTTCTCCTTCATTTCAACCCTGGTGAATCTGACGATTATGTGCCTTGGGGTTGCTCTTCTTGTGGAGTATCTTTGTGGTGTTCTCTGTATTTCCTGGAGTTGAGTATTGACCTGTCTTGCTAGGTTGGGGAAATTTTCCTGGATAATATCCTGAAGAGTGTTTTCCAGCTTGGATTCATTCTCTTCATCACATTCTGGTACACCTATCAAACGTAGGTTGGGTCTCTTCACATAGTCCCACATTTCTTGGAGATTTTGTTCATTCCTTTTGTGCTTTTTCTTTAATCTTGGTTTCTCGTTTTATTTCATTGAGTTGATCTTCAACTTCTGATATTCTTTCTTCTGCTTGGTCAATTCGGCTGTTGAAACTTGTGCATGCTTTGTGAAGTTCTCGTGTTGTGTTTTTCAGCTCCTTCAATTCATTCATATTCCTCTCTAAGTTGTCCATTCTTGTTATCAATTCCTCGAATCTTTTTCAAATCTTTTTTCAAGGTTCTTTGTTTCTTTGCACTGGTTTAGAACATGTTTCTTAGCTCCCTGAAGTTTCTCATTATCCACTTTCTGAAATCTGGTTCCATCATTTCATCACCCTCATTCTCTGTCCAGCTTTGTTCTATTGCTGTTGAGGAGTTTTGGTCCTTTTTTTGGATGTTATGTGTTTTGGTTTCGGGTGTTTTCCTCCTTTTTGCGCTGGTTTCTTCTCATCTTTATGGATTTATCCACCTGCCGTCTTAGTAGTTGATGATTTTTCAATTGGGTCTCTGTGTGGATGCTGAGATTTTTGATGATGAAGTATTTTTGTTACTTAGTTTTCCTTCTAATGGTCTAGCCCCTCTGCTTTATGAGTGCTGAGGTCCACTCCAGGCCCTGCTTGTCTGTGGTATACCTGTAGCAGCTGTGGAACAGTGAGGGATGTTACCAGTTTATTCTTCTTTTGTCTTTGTTCCAGAATGATGCCCGCCAAATGTCAATCTGATTAGTCCTTTTTTGGGGTGACTCTTTGGATATACACGGGTCAGGGAGCTGCTTGAGGAGATGGTCTGTGCTTTATAGGAGCTCCAGTGCTGAGGTTTGAGCTCCGTTGTTCATTCAGGTTGTTGAGAGGCCGTTTATGTCTGCTGCAATAGAACTCATAAAACACCACCCTTTTTTCCCCTTATATGCTCTGTCTCAGGGAGTTGGGGATTTCTTTATGAGTATTTGTTGCACTGTCCTGCCCCACTAGGAGGCAGTCTATTCCCTATTTGCCTGCCGGGGCTTTGACCTTCTAGTGTGGTTCTGCCCTGTTGCTGTTTTCCTCCCTTCTGCTTTGGAGCACTCCCCCCTCCTGGCAGAGTCTTTCTGTTATGGCAGGTTCCCTCAGCAACGGCAGGCTGCGTCAGCCCTGGGCGGTCCTTCTGTAGGGGCAGATTGCGTCAGTAATGGCGGACGGCCCTCCCTCACCGGGCTTCAGCGTCCTAGATGCTGGCAGCAAAACTCTCAGCCCCAAGCACCTCCAGGCGCCACCCTGCTTGTCCCCGTGAGGGTGGAACCTGCTGAGCCCAATCACCCAGCTCCCTGCCTCAGAGTTTGTCCTCTCTGTCTCTCTTCCTCTCCCCAAGATGAAAGTTCGACTCTCTCACTGGCGCCCCAGTAGCCTGCCGATAGGGCACTGGGATCCGTGTGATCTCCTGTGCCACTGCCCAATGCACTGGCTCAGATCACGCTTCCCAGGAAACTCCTGGTCTGGCTCACTGTCCAAGTCCGGTTCAATCAGATGGACATGCCAATCTGCCCTTCCAAATCTCAGACTGCCGGTTTAACAGGGCACCCAGACCAGTGACTTCCATGCCGGGTCTTGCTGCGGCCCTGGCCAAAGTGGCCGCTTGAGCCAGCTGCGCTACCTGACTGTACTAGCGTCCCATGTCTCTCCCACACCTGGGACTTTCAACGCTCTGTGGGCAAAATAGGTCCATCCAAGAATGTGGCTAGGACTCACCCTCTGCGCCTTCACTGAGAGCTGCAATCCTGAGTCGCTTCTACGACGCCATCTTACGAGTCTCACTACTCTGAAATGTGTATGTTATTCAGTTCGGTTCTGAATATGTGGCTATACGAAATAGAATCCTGACTTTCCCCAAGGTGTATGTCATTCTGTTAGGTTCTGAATATTTGGCTATATGAAATTGAATTCTGACTACAATAGAGGTGTTCCTTATTCAATGAATCTTTGAAATAGATGCCATATGTAATTGCTTCCTGAGTAATCCCCAGGTATGTATTATTCACTGAGGCTCTAGAGCTTTGGCTATATTAAATTATTTTTTGTCTAGTCTACAGTTGTGTATTATTGACTCTGACTTTGAATATTTGGGCATATGGAATATACAAGTGACTATTCACAAGTTGTGTATTACTCACTCAGGCTTTTATTTTGTGGGCATATAAAATAGAATAGTGTCTATTCGACACCTTTACATTATTTGCTGAGGCTGTAAATGAGAGGCTATATAACGTAGACACCTAACGCTTCCCCAGGTGTGTGTTACTCAGTGAGGCTCTGATTGTGTGACCATATGAAACAGGATTCTGTCTATCTTAAATATTTGTATTATTCAGTGAATCTCTGAATGAGTTGCTCTATGAAATAGACTGATGAGTCCTTTACATTTGTGCATTATTCATTGAAATGACGAGTCAGTGGCCATATGAAATGTAATCTTGACTAATACACACGTGCATATTATCCACTGAGGTTATGAATGGTTGTCCATATGAAAGAGACTCCTGTCTACCCCAAGGGTGTGCATTATTCACCGAGGCTCTGAATGAATGTCCATCGAAAATAGACTATGAATTATTCTCCAGGTGTGTGTTATACATTGAGGCTTACAAGATTTGGCCATATTAATTAAATGCCTTACTATAGCAAGGGTCTCTCTTATTCACTGAGGCTCTGAAAATGTGTCTACATGAAATAGACTTCTGACTACACCACATTATTCAGTGACACTCCGAATGAGAGGCCACATGAAAATGTCCTCTTATGATTACACAGGTGTGCATTATTGAGTGAGACTCTACAGAAAGGACATAAGTAAATCCTGACTATTTTCCCAGGTGTGTACATTTAGTGAGGCTCTCAAAGAGAGCCCATAGGGTACAGACTTCGAAGCATTTCACAGGTGTGCATTATTCAGTGATTCTCTGAATCAGTGGCCATAAACAATAGACTCCAGACTATATCACAAGTGTGTAATATTCAGTGAGGCTGTGAATGAATGGCCATATGAAACTTCTCATGACTCCACAAGGGCGTTATTCACTGTTTGTCTGAATGAGTAGTCGTATGATATATACTCCTGATTATTCCACATGTGTGCATTATTCAAACAGTTTCTGTATGAGTGTCCATACCAAATAGACTGCTGAAACTCCCCCAGTTGTTTATTAGTCAGCAATACCCAGAATTAGAGTTCATATGCAATAACCTCCTGACTATCACCCAGGTGGGTATCACTCAAAAAGGCACTTAATTAGTGGTTATCTTAAACACTGCCCTGATTACTCCATAGAAGTTTATTATTCACTGAAACTTTGAATGAGAGGCCAGAATGAATAGACACGTGACTATTGCTCCATTGTGAATTTTTAAATAAGGTTCTAAATGTGTGGTAATATGAAATAGAATCCTAGTATTCCCCAGGTGTGCATCATTCATGGAGGCACATCGTGAGTGTTTATATAAAAAATGCTCGACTTTTACTCCTGTGTGAATTATTCACTGAGGCTCTATATGAGTAGCTACATGAAGTAAACACTTAACTCTTTCGCAGGTGTGTATTTTTGAATGAGACTCTGACTAAGTGGGCATAGAAAAGAGACTCCTTTTTAAAAAAATTATTGCATTTTAGGTTTTGTGGTACATGTGCAGAACGTGCAATATAGTTGCATAGGTACACACATGGCAGTGTGTTTTGCTGCCTTCCTCCCCTTCACCAACACTTGGCATTCATCCCCAGGCTATAACACCCAGCCTCCCCCGTTGTCCCTCCTCCATTCTCCCCAATAGACCCCAGTGTGTAATAGACCCCCTTCCTGTGTCCATGTGTTCTCCTTTTCTCACCTGGCTATGAGTGAGAATATGCGGTATTTTCTTTTCTCTTCTTGTGTCAGTTTACTGAGATTGATGTTCTCTAGATTCATCCATGTCCATACAAAGGACAAAACTCATCATTTTTGATTGCTGCATAATATTCCATGGTGTATATGTGCCACATTTTTCCAGTCCAGTTTATCATCGATGGGCATTTGGGTTGGTTCCAGGTCTTTGCTCTTGTAAACAGTGCTGCAATGAACATTCGTGTGCTTGTGTCCTTATAGTAGAATAATTTATAGTCCTTTGGATATATACCCAATAATGGGATTGCTGGGTCAAATGGAATTTCTATTTCTAGATTACTGAGGAATCGCCACACTGTCTTCCATAATGGTTGAACTAATTTATACTCCCACCAACAGTGTAAGAGTGATCCTATTTCTCCACATCCTCTCCAGCATCTGTTGTCTTCAGATTTTTTAATGATCGCCATTCTAACTGGCATGAGATTGTATCCCAATGTGGTTTTGATTTGCATCTCTCTAATGACCAGTGATGATGAGCATTTTTTCATGTGTTTGTTGGCTTCATGCATGTCTTCTTTTGTAAAGTGTCTGTTCATATTCTTTGCCCATTTTTGAATGAGCTTGTTTGTATTTTTCCTGTAAATCTGTTTGTGTTCTTCGTAAATTCTGGATATCAGCCCTTTGTCAGATGTGTAAAATGCAGAATTTTTCCCATTCTGATGGTTGCCTATTCACTCTAGTGACAGTTTCTTTTGCCGTGCAGAAGCTGTGGAGTTTGATTAGGTCCCATTTGTCTATTTTGGCTTTTGTTGCCAATGCTTTTGGTGTTTTGGTCATGAAGTCCTTGCCTACTCCTATGTCCTGAATGGTTTTGCCTGGATTTTCTTCTAGGGATTTTATTGTGCCAGGTCTTTTGTTTAAGTCTTTAATCCATCTGGAGTTAATTTTAGTGTAAGGTGTCAGGAAGGGGTCCAGTTTCTGCTTTCTGCACATGGCTAGCCAGTTTTCCCAACAGCATTTATTAAACAGGGAATCCTTTCCCCATTTTTTGTCAGGTTTATCAAAGATTATATGGTTGTAGATATGTTGTGTTGCCTCCGATACCTCTGTTCTGTTCCATTGGTCTATATCTCCGTTTTGGTACCAGTACCATGCTGTTTTTATTACTGTAGCCTTGTAGTATAGTTTGAAGTCTGGTAGTGTGATGTCTCCAACTGTGTTCTTTTTGCTTAGAATTGACTTGGCTATGCGGACTCTCTTTTGGTTCCACATGAAGTTCATGGTTGATTTTTTTAGTCCTGTGAAGAAATTCAATGGTAGTTTGATGGGGATAGCATTGATTGTGTAAATTACTTTGGGCAGTATGGCAATTTTCACAATGTTGAATCTTCCTAATCATGAACATTGAATGTTTCTCCATCTTTTTGTGTCCTCTCTTATTTTGTTGAGCAATGGTTTGCAGTTTTTTTTAAAGAGGTCCCTTTTGTTTCTTGTGAGTTCTATTCCTAGGTATTTTATTTTCTTTGTAGCAATTGTGAATGGCAGTTTGTTCTTGATTTGGATCTCTTTCCGTCTGTTATTGGTGTATAGAAATACTTGTGGATTTTGCACATCGATTTTATATCCTGAGACTTTGCTGAAGTTGCTTATCAGTTTCAGGAGCTTCTGGGATGAGGTGATGGGGTCTTCTAGGTATACTATCATGTCTTCTACATATAGAGACAATTTGGCTTCCACCTTTCCTATTTAAATACCCTTTATTTCTTTTTCTTGACTGATTGTTCTGGCTAGAATTTCCAGTACTATGTTGAATAGGGGTGGTGAGAGAGGGCATTTTTGTCTAGTGCCGGATTTCGAAGGGAATGCTTCCAGTTTTCACCCATTCAGTATGATATTGGCTGTTGGTTTGTCGTAAATAGCTTTTATTACTTTGAGATATGTTCTACCAATACCAAGTTTATTGAGGGTTTTTAGCATAAAGGGCTGTTGAATTTTTTCAATTGCCCTCTCTGCCTTAATTGAGATAATCATGTGGTTTTTGTTTTTGCTTCTGTTAATGTGGTGAATTACATTTATAGACTTGCATATGTTGAACCAGCCTTGCATCCCCAGGATGAATCCTACTTGATCATGATGGATAAGTTTTTTAATGTGCTGTTGCAATCGGTTTGCCAGTATTTTATTGAAGATTTTTGCATCTATGTTCATCATGGATATTGGCCTGAAGTTTTCTTTTCTTGTTGAGTCTCTGCCAGGTTTTGGTATCAGAATGATGTTGGTCTCATAAAATGATTTGGGAATGGTTCCTTCTTTTTGGATTATTTGGAATAGTTTCAGAAGAAACGGTACCAGATCCTCTTTGTCTGTCTGGTAGAATTCGGCTGTGAACCCATCTGGACCTGGCCTTTTTTTGTGTGGTATGCTCTTAGTTGCTGCCTCAAATTCAGACCTTGTTATTGGTGTATTCATAGTTTCGGCTTCCTCCTGGTTGAGGCTTGGGAGGACACAGGCGTCCAGTAATTTATCCATTTCTTTCGGGTTTACTAGTTTATGTTCATAGAGTTGTTTGGAGTATTCTCTGATGTTGGTTTGAATTTCTGTGGAATCTGTGGTTATTTCCCCATTATCTTTTTTTTTTTTTTTGCATCTATATGGTTGTTCTCTCTTTTCTATTTTATCAGTCTGGCTAGTGATCTGTCTATTTTGTTGATCATTTCAAAAAGCCAGCTCGTGGATTTATTAATTTTTGAAGGGATTTTCTTGTCTCTGTCTCCTTCAGTTCTGCTCTGATCTTAGTTATTTCTTGTCTTCGGCTAGGTTTTGAGCTTTTTTGATGTTGCTGCTCTAGCTATTTCAATTTTGACGATAGAGTGTCAATTTTGGATCTCTCCACTCTTCTCCTGTGGGCACTTATTGCTATATATTTTCCTCTACAGACTGCTTTAAATGTGTCCCATAGATTCTGGTACTTTATGTCTTCATTCTCGTTGGTTTTAAAGAACTTCTTTATATCTGCTTTCATTTCATTGTTTATCCAATCAACATTCAAGAGCCAGTTGTTCAGTTTCCATGAAGCTGTGTGCAGTCTAAATAAATGACGGTTGCACCTTGCACTTTCTGTAAGTCTATAAGTACCCAGTCTTATGCCATGGTGGTCCGCCATGAATACATAACAGGCTATGGTCGGGCAGGACTGAAATGAGCTCTGAATACCGTGGCTTCAATGTAACTCTACAAATGTTACCCTTATAAATGATTCTAGCAGAAGTACTGTTTTAGAAGGTTCTAACCTTTGCTCCAGCATTGCGTAGGACCTCGGCTTATGCAGTCCTTCACTTATGAGTCCCATTATCTTTCCGCAAATTCATGATTTTGGAGTATTACCAGGCCATGTCCTGATCGTCTGAGCAACAGTGCGTACTCCTCAGCCAATAACCACATGCTCCTTAATCTGTGTCGTATACATATTTTTGTTGGTTTCTGATGCGAAGTGGAGTTTAGTCTCAAACACATCTGATCCGGTCGCTACCCCAAATCAAACAGAGAAAGGCTATTTGCGTATTTGTTTTTGTGGCCATTGCCCACATAGATTCAGATGCTGAGCACCCTTCGAAGTATGGGTCCCCCTGGATATCCTCGTACAGCATTAGTCAAAAACGATTTTCCCTCCCTAGGTGTATCTGGTTGTATGCACTCGTCACCTGCAACACTTATTGACATTCAGCAGCAATGTAGATGCACTGTCATGGATCAAAACAAGTCCTTACCCGTTAATTTAACCCACATTAAAGAGTGGAGATAGATCATTTTTTACCCCAGAACAACTTTCTGTTTTGAAATAGAAGACCCAGTCTTATACAAAACAGTCAACCTGTTGAGGGGTCCTGATATTGAATATCTGAGGTTTATGGTAAATCCGCTATGGGGCGATTGACCGTATGTACGAAAGTTATCTTTCATATACATTCCTAAAACTTTTATCTCCATGTTTCCTATTTACTTCACTAATACCGCAAACGAAGTCTTCTGTGGCCATACTTAAGGCTGGTTATGCCACATCAGGGGCCAGATTTTCCTGGAAGTATCCTGCCACCAGGCCTGATTGAGCCTAGATTCAAAAACTGATCTTTGATTCTAACAAATTAGACGGCGGGTTTTGATGAACGATTTGTTAACCTCGAGTTCATTAAGTAAGTTGAGTCTCACAGCTGAAAAAATTTATCAGCTTATTGCCCATGACAACTCTCCTGCTGATGAAAGTGCTCAATTAACTGATGTTGCCTGCATTTCATTTGCTCTAGACAGGGATGCAAAACACTGATTTTCTAATCCGGACCGTCCTGTTGCATCCCCCTCATGAAAAGTGGGGCAGAAAAAATAAGTTCGCCTCCCACCATCGAGCATAGGAAGAGGCTCTTAGGGAAAACCCTTTTGCTAATTGAGCATCCGTGACTTGCCCTAGCAGCAAATCAATCCACCACCACAGTGTCCACAATGGGCCTACAGGTCTCCGTAAGCAAGGACACGTGAGGGGCTTGTACTTCAAACAAATGTTTGACTTTTTGTACATATGGCAGGGACGATTTACAAAAAAGTAGTTCCTTGCCTGTCATTTAGGTGAGACAAGGATAGGTCGCTCTAAAAAATCACCGTGACCACCTCCTTCGGATAAAACCTTTGAGTTTTTCTAACTCCAGTGAGGTAGCTATTTGACAGGGCTTCACTACCGTATGGATAGAAAAACGATTCTTTAGTGGGGCTGCAGAATAGGTGGGTCAGTTCATTGCTTTCAAAGATGACCTATAACTCGCAATCTCAGTCACACATGACTCGGCTTATGTTAGAGTGAGTTGCTTCTGACTGACCACACAGCATATATTTCTAAGGCAACATTCTGAGTGGCCATTGATCAGCACGTAACAAATTATCCTGGCCCCTAATGATTCAGTACTTGGAAGCATTTCAGAGGCAGCTTGAATACAGTATTGGCTCCCTTAAGTGAGATTGGACCTTTCAGCATTAAGTCACTAACCTTTAGTGACTGCAATCAACCTGTTAATTGATCTCGAAAATGGACTTGAAGACCATAGGGTTGAGATACCCCTGAGGACATACAGGTCGACCGTAATCCGTCGTACAGGAATATTCCTGTAGCACTAAGAAACTTGGGCTTATGTAGTCATTACCTGCTCCCTACAGAATTCCTGCCCTGCCAGTCAATTGCCCTCCCACTGGTGTAGAGTTACAGGGTAAATTTTGGCTAGCTCTGGGGAGCTGTCAAAGATTCTCCTGGATTAGTGTAGGCAGAAGAGTATGTGGTTTTCGGAGATCCCCAGCAACCCGACATAACGATGAGAACTACACCTTGTGTAGCACCCTAGGTAAATCCCGTCCACAGGTCGCAGGTCGGATGGTTAAGATTATTTCAGACACGGGTTTATGTTTATTTTCCGGGCCTTGGACCCGACTTTATTTTTTTTTTTTTAATTTTTATTGCATTATAGGTTTGGGGTACATGTGCAGAACGAGCAAGATAGTTGCATAGGTACACACATGGCAGTGTGTTTTGCTGCTTTCCTCCCCTCACCCACACTTGGTATTCATCCCAGGCTATCCTCCCAGCCCCCCCCCTGTCCCTCCCCATTCCCCAACAGTCCCCAGTGTATAGTAGACCGCCTCTCTGTGACCATGTGTTCTTATTTTCTCACCCACCTATGAGTGAGTATATGCGGTATTTCTTTTCTGTTCTTGTGTCAGTTTGCTGAGAATGATGTTCTCCAGATTCATCCATGTCCTACAAAGGACACAAACTCATCATTTTGATTGCTGCATAATATTCCATGATGTATATGTGCCACATTTTCCAGTCCAGTCTATCATCGTTGGGCATTTGGGTTGGTTCCAGGTCTTTGCTATTGTAAACAGTGCTGCAATGAACATTCGTGTGCATGTGTCCTTATAGTAGAACGATTTATAGTCCTTTGGATAGATACCCAGTAATGGGATTGCTGGGTCAAATGGAATTTCTATTTCTAGGTCCCTGAGGAATCGCCACACTGTCTTCCACAATGGTTGAACTAATTTACACTCCACCAACAGTGTAAGAGTGTTCCTATTTCTCCACATCCTCTCCAGCATCTGCTGTCTCCAGATTTTTAATGATCGCCATTCTAACTGGCGTGAGATGGTATCTCAATGTGGTTTTGATTTGCATCTCTCTAATGACCAATGACGATGAGCACTTTTCATATGTTTGTTGGCCTCATGTATGTCTTCTTTTGTAAAGTTTCTGTTCATATCCTTTGCCCATTTTTGAATGGGCTTGTTTATTTTTCCTGTAAATCTGTTTGAGTTCTTTGTAAATTCTGGATATCAACCCTTTGTCAGATGTGTAAACTGCAAAGATTTTTCCCATTCTGATGGTTGCCGATTCACTCTAGTGACTGTTTCTTTTGCCGTGCAGAAGCTGTGGAGTTGATTAGGTCCCATTTGTCTATTTTGGCTTTTGTTGCCAATGCTTTTGGTGTTTTGTTCATGAAGTCCTTGCCTACTCCTATGTCCTGAATGGTTTTGCCTAGATTTTCTTCTAGGGTTTTTATGGTGTCAGGTCTTACGTTTAAGTCTTTAATCCATCTGGAGTTAATTTTAGTGTAAGGTGTCAGGAAGGGGTCCAGTTTCTGCTTTCTGCACATGGCTAGCCAGTTTTCCCAACACCATTTATTAAATAGAATCCTTTCCCCATTGCCTGTTTTTGTCTGGTTTATCAAAGATAATATGGTTGTAGATGTGTTGTGTTGCCTCCGATGCCTCTGTTCTGTTCCATTGGTCTATATCTCTGTTTTGGTACCAGTACCATGCTGTTTTGATTACTGTAGCCTTGTAGTATAGTTTGAAGTCTGGTAGCGTGATGCCTCCGCTGTGTTCTTTTGCTTAGAATTGACTTGGCTATCACGGGCTCTTTTTTTCCATATGAAATTCATGGTGGTTTTCCAGTTCTGTGAAGAAATTCAATGGTAGTTTGATGGGGATAGCATTGATTGTGTAAATTACTTTGGGCAGTATAGCCATTTTCACGATATTGATTCTTCCTAACCACGAACATGGAATGTTTCTCCATCTGTTTGTGTCCTCTCTTATTTCGTTGAGCAGTTGTTTGTAGTTTTCCTTAAAGGGTCCTTACATTCCTAGTGAGTTGTATTCCTAGGTATTTTATTTTCTTTGTAGCAATTGTGAATGGCAGTTCGTTCTTGATTTGGTTCTCTTTAAGTCTGTTATTGGTGTATAGGAATGCTTGTGATTTTTGAACATTGATTTTATATCCTGAGACTTTGCTGAAGTTGCTTATCAGTTGCAGGAGCTTTTGGGCTGAGGTGATGGGGTCTTCTAGGTATACTATCATGTCGTCTGCAAATAGAGACAATTTGGCTTCCACCTTTCCTATTTGAATACCCTTTATTTCTTTTCTTGCCTGATTGCTCTGGCTAGAACTTCCAGTACTATGTTGAATAGAAGTGGTGAGAGAGGCATCCTTGTCTAGTGCCAGTTCAAAGGAATGCTTCCAGTTTTTGCCCATTAAGTATGATATTGGCTGTTGGTTTGTCATAAATAGCTTTTATTACTTTGAGATATGTTCCATCAATACCAAGTTTATTGAGGGTTTTTAGCATAAAGGGCTGTTGAATTTTGTCAAATGCCTTCTCTGCATCAATTGAGATAATCATGTGATTTTGTTTTGCTTCTGTTTATGTGGTGAATTACATTTATAGACTTGCGTATGTTGAACCAGCCTTGCATCCCCAGGATGAATCCTACTTGATCATGATGGATAAGTTTTTAATGTGCTGTTGCAATCGGTTTGCCAGTATTTTATTGAAGATTTTTGCATCTATGTTCATCATGGATATTGGCCTGAAGTTTTCTTTTCTTGTTGAGTCTCTGCCAGGTTTTGGTATCAGGATGATGTTGGTCTCATAAAATGATTTGGGAAGGGTTCCCTCTTTTGGATTATTTGGAATAGTTTCAGAAGGAATGGTACCAGATCCTCTTTGTGTGTCTGGTAGAATTCAGCTGTGAACCCATCTGGACCTGGGCTTTTTGTGTGTAGGCTCTTAATTGCTGCCTCAACTTCAGACCTTGTTATTGGTCTATTCATAGTTTCGGCTTCCTCCTGGTTTAGGCTTGGGAGGACACAGGCGTCCAGGAATTTATCCATTTCTTCCTGATTTACTAGTTTATGTGCATAGAGTTGTTTGTAGTATTCTCTGATGATGGTTTGAATTTCTGTGGAATCTGTGGTGATTTCCCCTTTATCGTTTTTATTGCATCTATTTGGTTGTTCTCTCTCTTCTTTTTTATCAGTCTGGCTAGTGGTCTGTCTATTTTGTTGATCTTTTCGAAAAACCAGCTCTTAGATTTATTGATTTTTGAAGGGTTTTCTTGTCTCTATCTCCTTCAGTTCTGCTCTGATCTTAGTTATTTCTTGTCTTGCTAGGTTTTGAGCTTTTTTGATCTTGCTCCTCTAGCTCTTTCAATTTTGACGATAGAGTGTCAATTTTGGATCTCTCCACTCTTCTCATGTGGGCACTTATTGCTATATATTTTCCTCTACAGACTGCTTTAAATGTGTCCCAGAGATTCTGGTACGTTGTGTCTTCATTCTCGTTGGTTTCAAAGAACTTCTTTATTTCTGCCTTCATTTCATTGTTTATCAATCAACATTCAAAGCCAGTTGTTCAGTTTCCATGAAGCTGTGCGGTTCTGAGTTATTTTCTGAATTCTGAGTTCCAACTTGATTGCACTATGGTCTGAGAGACTGTTTGTTATGATTTCCGTTGTTTTGCATTTGCTGAGGAGCTTTACTTCCAATTATGTGGTCAATTTTGGAGTAGGTGTGATGTGGTGCTGAGAAGAATGTATATTCTGTGGATTTGGGGTGGAGAGTTCTGTAAATGTCTATCAGGTTTGCTTGTTCCAGGTCTGAGTTCAAGTCCTGGATATCCTTGTTAATTTTCTGTCTGGTTGATCTGTCTGCTATTGACAGTGGAGTGTTAAAGTCTCCCACTATTATTGTGTGGGAGTCTAAGTCCTTTGTAAGTCATTAAGAACTTGCCTTATATATCTGGGTGCTCCTACATTGGGTCCATATATATTTAGAATCGTTATCTCTTCTTGTTGTATCGATCCTTTTACCATTATGTAATGACCTTCTTTGTCCCTTTTGATCTTTGTTACTTTAAAGTCTATTTTATCAGAGATGAGAATTGCAACTCCTGCTTTTTTTTGCTCTCCATTTGCTTGGTAAATCTTCCTCCATCCCTTTATTTTGAGCCTTTGTGTATCTTTGCATGTGAGGTGGGTTTCCTGGATACAGCACACCGATGGGTTTTGGTTTTTATCCAATTTGCCAGTCTGTGTCTTTTGATTGGTGCATTTAGCCCATTTACATTCAGGGTTAATATTGTTATGTGTGAATTTGATACTGCCATTTTGATGCTAGCTGGCTGTTTTGCCCGTTGGTTCATGTACATTCTTCATTTTGTTGATGGTCTTTAGCATTTGGTATGCTTTTAGGATGGCTGGAACTGGTTGTTTCTTTCTATGTGTAGTGCCTCTTTCAGGAGCTCTTGTAAAGCAGGCCTAGTGGTGACAAAATCTCTGAGTACTTGCTTGTTCGTGAAGGATTTTATTTTTCCTTCACTTATGAAGCTCAGTTTGGCTGGATATGAAATTCTGGGTTGAAAGCTCTTTTCTTTAAGGATGTTGAATATTGGCCCCCACTCTCTTCTGGCTTGTAGAGTCTCTGCCGAGAGATCTGCTGTGAGTCTGATGGGCTTCCCTTTGTGGGTGACCTGACCTTTCTCTCTGGCTGCCCTTAGTATTTTCTCCTTCGTTTCAACCCTAGTGAATCTGACGATTATGTGCCTTGGGGTTGCTCTTCTTGCAGAGTATCTTTGTGGTGTTCTCTGTATTTCCTGGAGTTGAGTATTGACCTGTCTTGCTAGGTTGGGGAAATTTTCTGGATAATATCCTGAAGAGTGTTTTCCAGCTTGGATTCATTCTCTTCGTCACATTCTGTTACACCTGTCAAACGTAGGTTGGGTCTCTTCACATAGTCCCACATTTCTTGGAGATTTTCTTCATTCCTTTTTGCACTTTTTTCTTTAATCTTGGTTTCTCGTTTTATTTCATTGAGTTGATCTTCAACTTCTGATATTCTTTCTTCTGCTTGTTCAATTCGGCTGTTGAAACTTGTGCATGCTTCGCGAAGTTCTCGTGTTGTGTTTTTCAGCTCCTTCAATTCGTTCATATTCCTCTCTAAGTTGTCCATTCTCGTTATCAATTCCTCGAATCTTTTTTCAAATCTTTTTTCTAGGTTCTTAGTTTCTTTGCACTGGTTTAGAACATGTTACTTTAGCTCACTGAAGTTTCCATTATCCACTTTCTGAAGTCTGATTCCGTCATTTCGTCACATTCATTCTCCGTCCAGCTTTGTTCCCTTGCTGGTGAGGAGTTTTGGTCCTTTTTTGGAGGTGAGGTGTTTTGGTTTCGGGTGTTTTCCTCCTTTTTGCGCTGGTTTCTTCCCATCTTTATGGATTTATTCGCCTGTCGTCTTAGTATTGGCCGATTTTTCAATTGGGTCTCTGTGTGGACACTGAGATTGTTGATGATGAAGTATTTCTCTTACTTAGTTTTCCCTCTAATGATCTATCCTCTCTGCTGTATGAGTGCTGAGGTCCACTCCAGGCTCTGCTTGTCTGGGGTATACCTGCAGCAGCTGCAGAACAATGAGGGATGATACCAGTTTCTTCTTCTGCTGCCCTTGTTCCAGAATGATGCCAACCAAATGTCAGTCTGATTAATCCTTTTCTGGGGTGACTCCTTGGATATACAGGGGTCAGGGAGCTGCTTGAGGAGACAGTCTGTGCTTTATAGGAGCTCCAGTGCTGAGCTGTGAGCTCCTTTGTTCATTCAGGGTTGTTGGGAGGTTATGTCTGCTGCAATAGAACTCATAAAACACCACTCTTTTTTTTTTTCCACCCTTAGATGCTCTGTCTCAGGGAGTTGGGGCTTTCTTTATGAGTATCTGTTGCACTGTCCTGCCCCACTAGATGGCAGTCTATTCACTATTTGCCTGCCGGGGCTCTGACCTGCTGCTGGGCTCCCTTCTGCTGTGGAGCGGGGAGTCTCTCTGTTATGGCAGGTTGCCTCGGCAACAGCACGCAGTCCTGGGCGGTACTTAAGTGGGGGTGCACTTCGTCATCAATGGTGGACGCCCCTCCCTGACAGGGCTGCACCGTCCCAGATGCCGGCAACAAAACTCTCATCCCCAAGCGCCTCCAGTCACCACCCTGCTTGTCCCGTGAGTGTGGGACCCGCCGAGCCCAATCACCCAGCTCCCTGCCTCAGAGTCCGTCCTCTCTCTCTCTCTCTTCCTCTCCCCAAGGTGAAAGGTCGACTCTCTCACTGGCGCCCCAGGAGCCTGCCGATAGGGCACTGGGATCCGTGCGATATCCCGTGCCGCTCCCCAGTACCCCGGCTCAGATCACGCTTCCCAGGAAACTCCTGGTCTGGCTCATTGTCGAAGTCCCGTTCAATCAGATGGACATGCCAGTCTGCCCTTCCAAATCTCAGACTGCCGGTTTAACAGGGCACCCAGACCAGTGAGTACCGCGCCGGGTCCCGCTGCGGCGCCGCGCTGTGGCACAGGCCGAAGAGGCGGCAGGAGCCGGCTGCACCAGCCGGCTACTAGCGTTTTGTGTCTCTCCCATACCTGGGACCTTCAATGCTCCGTGGGCATAAAAGGAACATCCGAGGATGCGGCTAGGACTCACCCCTTGCGCCTTCACTGAGAGCTGCAATCCTGAGTCACCTCTCTGACGCCATCTTGCCTCCAACTCCTGGTTTTTTCTTTCTATGTGTAGTGCCTCTTTCAGGAGCTCTTGTAAAGCAGGCCTAGTGGTGACACAATATTTGAGTACTTGCTTGTTTGTAAAGGATTTTATTTCTCCTTCACTTATGAAGCTCACTTTGGTGGATATGACATTCTGGGTTGAAAGTTTTTTTCTTTAAGGTTGTTGAATATTTGCCCCCACTGTTCTGGCTTGTAGAGTCTCTGCGGAGAGATCTGCTGTGGGTCTGATGGGCTTACCTTTGTGGGTGACTCGACCTTTCTCTCTGGCAGCTTTTAGTATATTCTCCTTCATTTCAACCCTGGTGAATCTGCCGATTATGTGCCTTGGGGTTGCTCTTCTTGTGGAGTATCTTTTTGGTGTCCTTTGTATTTCCTGGAGTTGAGTATTGACCTGTCTTGCTAGGTTGTGGAAATTTTCTTGGATAATATCCTGAAGAGTATTTTCCAGCTTGGATTCATTCTCTTCATCACATTCTGGTACACCTATCAAACATAGGTAGGGTCTCTTCACATAGTCCCACATTTCTTGGAGATTTTGTTCATTCCTTTTTGCGCTTTTTCCTTTAATCTTGGTTTCTTGTTTTATTTCATTGAGTTGATCTTCAACTTCTGATATTCTTTTCTCTGCTTGGTCAATTCGGCTGTTGAATCTTGTGCATGCTTCACGAAGTTCTCGTGTTGTGTTTTTCAGCTCCTTCAATTCATTCATTTTCCTCTCTAAGTTGTCCATTCTTGTTATCATTTTTTTGAATCCTTTTTCAAATCTTTTTTTAAGGTTCTTCGTTTTTTGCACTGATTTAGAACATGTTCTTTTAGCTCCCTGAAGTTTCTCATTATCCACTTCCTGAAGTCTGATTCTGTCATTTTGTCACACTCATTCTCCATCCAGCTTTGTTCCCTTGCTGGTGAGTTTTGGTTTTTTGTAGGAGGTGAGGTGTTTTGGTTTCAGTTGTTTTCCTCCTTTTTGCGCTGGTGTCTTCCCATCTTTATGGATTTATCAATCTGTCTTCTTAGTAGTTGCTGATTTTTCAATTGGGTCTCTGTGTGTATGCCCAGATTGTTGATGATGAAGTATTTCTGTTACTTAGTTTTCTTTCTAATGGTCTAGCCCTCTGCTGTATGAGTGCTGAGGTCCACCCAGGCCCTGCTTTTCTGGGGTACACCTGCAGCAGCTGCAGAACAGTGAGGATGCTACCAGTTTTTCTTCTGCTATCTTTTTTCCAGAATGATGCCTGCCAAATGTCAGTCTGATTAGTCCTTTTTGGGGTGACTCTTGATATTCAGGGTCAGGGAGCTGTTTGAGGAGACGGTCTGTGCTTTATAGGAGCTCCAGTGCTGAGCTGTGAGCTCCGTTTTTCATTCAGTGTTTTTGGGACGATGTGTTTATGTCTGCTGCAACAGAACTCATAACCCCTCCTTTTTGTTTCCCCTTAGATGCTCTTTCTCTGGGTGTTGGGGCTTTCTTCATGAGTATATGTTGCACTGTCCTGCCCGCTAGAGTAGTCTATTCACTATTTGCCTGCCTGGGGCTCTGCCCTGCAGTGGTCCGCCCTGCTGTGGCAGGGCTCCATTATGCTGTGGAGCACTCTGCCCTCCTGGTGGAGTCTCTCTGTTATGGCAGGTTGCCTTGACAATGGCAGGCTTCGTCAGCCCTGGGCAGTACTTCAGTAGGGGCGGATTGCGTCTGTAGTGGCAGATGCCCCTCCTCCACCAGGCTGCACCATTCTAGATGCTGGCAGCAAAACTCTCAGCCCTGAGCGCCTCCAATTGCCACCCTGCTTGTCCCGTGAGGTGGGACCTGCGAGCCTCATCACCCAGCTCCCTGCCTCAGAGTCCGTCCTCTCTCTCTCTCTCTTCCTCTCCCTAAGCTGAAGGGTCGACCCTCTCACTGGCACCCCAGTAGCCTGCCAATAGGGCACTGGGATCCATGCAATCTCCCATGCCATTGCCCACTGCATTGGCTCAGATAATGTTTCCCAGGAATCTCCTGGTCTGGCTCATTGTCCAAGTCCTGTTCTATCAGATGGACATGCCAATCTGTTCTTCCAAATCTCAGATTGCCTGTTTAGCAGGGCACCCAGATTAGTGAGTTCCGTGCCAGGTCCCGCTGCGCTATGGCGCCTGCTGTGCTACCGTCCCGTGTCTCTCTCACGCCTGGGACTTTCAATGCTCTGTGGGCAAAAAAGGTCCATCCGAAAATGCGGCTAGGACTCACCCTCTGTGCCTTCACTGAGAGCTGCAATCCTGAGTTGCCTCTATGACGCCATCTTGGAAGCCTCTACATCTCAGGAGCTCTTGTAAAGCAGGTCTAGTGGTGACAGAATCTCTGAGTACTTGCTTGTTCATGAAGGATTTTATTTTTCCTTCATGTATGTAGCCCAGTTTGGCTGGATATGACATTCTGGGTTGAAAGTTATTTTATTTTAGAATGTTGAATATGGGCCCTGAGTCTTTTCTGGCTTGTAGAGTCTCTCCCAAGAGATCTGCTGTGAGTCTGATGGGCTTCCCTTTGTAGTTGACCCGACCTTTCTCTCTCGCTGCCCTTAGTATTTTCTTTTTCATTTCAACCCTGGTGAAGCTGACGATTATGTGCCTTGGGGTTGCTCTTCTTGCGGAGTATCTTTGTGGTGTTCTCTGTATTTCCTGGAGTTGAGTATTGACCTGCCTTGCTAGGTTGGTGAAATTTTTCTGGATAATATCCTGAAGAGTATTTTCCAACTTGGATTCATTCTCTTCAGCACATTCTGGGACACCTATCAAACGTAGGTTGGGTCTCTTCACATAGTTCCACATTTCCTGGAGATTTTGTTCATTCCTTTTTGTGCTTTTTTCTCTAATCTTGGTTTCTCATTTTATTTCATTGAGTTGACCTTTGACTTCTGATATTCTTTCTTCTGCTTGGTCAATTCAACTGTTGAAAATTGTGCATGCTTCGCGAAGCTCTCATGTTGTGTTTTTCAGCGTCTTCAATTCATTCATATTCCTCTCTAAGTTGTCCGTTCTTTTTATCATTTCCTTGAATCTTTTTTCAAGGTTATTAGTTTCTTTGCATTGATTTAGAACATATTCTTTTATCTCTCTGAAGTTTCTCATTATCTACCTTCTGAAGTCTGATTTTGTAATTTCGTCACACTCCTTCTCCATCCAGCTTTGTTCCCTTGCTGGTGAGAAGTTTTTGGTCCTTTGTAGGAGGTGAGGTGTTTTGGTTTCGGGTGCTTTCCTCCTTTTTGCGCAGGTTTCTTCCCATACTTGTGGATTTATCGACCTGTCATCTTAGTAGTTACTGACTTTTCAATATGGTCACTGAGTGGAATCCCGGATTTTTGATGATGAAATATTTCTGTTACTTAGTTTTTCTTCTAACTCTCTAGCCCCTTTGCATCCTTCTTTTTTTCTTCTCAGATGCTCTGTCTCAGTGAGTTGGGGCTTTCTTTATGAGTATCTGTTGCACTGTCCTGCCCTGCTAGGTGGCAGTCTGTTTACTATTTGCCCGTTGAGGCTCCGTCCTGCTAGCACAGGTCTGCCCTGCTGCTGTGGGGCTCCGTTCTACTGTGGTGCACTCCGCCCTGTTGGCAGAGTCTTTTTGTTATGGTGGGTTGCCTCGGCAATGGGATGCTGCATCAGCAATGGGCGTGTACCTAAGTAGGGGAGAATTGCATCTGTAGTGGCAGACGACCCTCCCCCACTGAGCTGCACGATGCTTGATTCAGCTGAACTTACAGCAAAACTCTCAAACCAGACGCCTCCAATCGCTGCCCTTCTTGTTCCCATGAGGGTGGGACCTGTTGAGCATGATCACCTGCCTCCCAGCCTCAGAGTCCGTCCTCTCTCTCTCTCACTTTCTCCCCAATTTGAATGGTTAACTCTCTCACAGGCGCCCCAGTATCCTGCTGATAGGACACTGGGATCTGTGCGATCTCCCATGCCACTGCCAACTGAACCAGCTCAAATCACGTTTCCCAGTAATCTCTTGGTCTGGCTCATTGTCCAAGTACTGTTTAATCAGATGGAAATGTCAATCTGCCCTTCAATATCTCAGATTGCCTGTTTAATAGGGCACCCAGACCAGTCAGTTTTGTGTGTGGTCCTGCGGCACTAGGGCACCAGCCAAACCAGCTGCGTGAGACAAAGCACTGGCTGCTCTGGTGTCCCGTGTCTCTCCTACACCTGCGAATTTCTTTGTTCTGTGGGCAAGAAAGGTCCGTCTGAAAATACGGCTAGGACTCACCCTCTGTGCCTTCACTGAGAGCTGCAATCCTGAGTTGTTACTATGGCGCCATCTTGGAAATCCTCTATTTTTTGACTCTCCAAACGCATCACCATATAAAATAGACTAGTGATTATTCCCAAAAGGTGCAGTATTCGAAGAGGTGCTGTTTGAGTGTCCATATCAAAGAGTCTCCTGGCTATCACACCTGTGTTTATCATTCATGTAGCTACGTAATTTGGGGCTACTTTAAATAGGGTCCTGACTACTCAACAGCTGTTTATTACACACTGAAGCTCTCAATGAGAGGCCGTATGAAATACACTCCTTACTATTGACCCATTATGCATTATTCAGTAATGTTTTGATTGATTGGCCATAGGACCTGGACTCTGACTATGTCCAAGGTGGGTAATCTTCAGTGAGTCTCTGAATGAGTTACCACAGAAAATAGACTTATGGCCCCATACACTTTACTTTATCTCAGCTGTGCAATTTTCACTGAGTCACAGGGTCAAGGGTCATATAAAATAGTCTCCAGATTATGCCCCAGGTGTACATTATTCAGTGAGTCTCTGAATAAGTGGCTATATTAAATCCTGAGTATTTTCCAGATATTTATGATTCT
>JAKFGQ010000328.1:0-31025 GCA_021498475.1 Saguinus midas | reverse complement strand
GGTTTCCTGCTCTGTCAGCTCCCAGATGCATGGCAACCCCAGGGCAGCAGCTGCACATGTGCAGACAGATGACTTCTAAGAAGAGAGAGCCAGGAATTTCTGCCTTTTCACTGCTCTGGGTCTGGGGGTTAGCACTGGGAGTGCTTACATGCATCTCACACCTGTTTTTTGATATCTGTGGGCTTGTGGGACTGACAAATACAGAGCCTTGTCAGCTCCCAAAGCTCAGTGATTGAGGAGCTAGTCCTTCATTTGAGAGAGCTAAATGTTGTGTACTCAATGTGTGATGTTAGAGACCTGATTTTATCCTGGGGCAGGGGGTGGGAGAAGGCATGGGACTTGCCCACATGCCTGTCCAGACTCCTGGAAATCTATTGTTTTCCTGCCTGGTTTGCTCCAGGTGCTGTCTAGTTATTAATAGAAGTCCATCCCTCACCTCAGGCAACAACTGGGAGAGCCTGCACACATACCCTTCCAGGGAGAAGTTGGGAGCCTGACATTTCTGCCTGTTTGCTCTATGCTGAGCACAGGGGCACAGCTGCTGGAAATGCTCACATGCCCATTTAAAACTGCCTCTTTGCCTTCTGTGGTCACAGAGGATTCATGACTGCTGACCCATGTCCACTCCCAGGGCTAGGTGACCTAGCAGCCAAGCAATCCCTTGAACTGCAAAAGCTGGGGCTGTCTGTGTGTGGTGTAAACTCTTCATTCTTCAGGAGAAAGTCAGGAGTAGGGATTCCTTCCTCAACGTAAGGTACTGTGTCTAAGGTGGGGCTTGCAGTGTGAGTGTGTCAGCTTTTTCAACCCATTTTGATGTAGATGTTTTCTCCATTGTCCCATGTGCAGGGCTCTCTCAGCTGGTTTCTGGGTCTCAAAATTATAACTTTTCATGCACCAGATAGCTGAAGTTGTAAGGCACATTATTACCCTGAAATCTAAGGAAGACAAGCACTTGGGGTAGGGATGGGATGTGAACTTTGTCTTACCTCTCAGATGGGGTGACCATAACAAGCAGAAAAATTCTATGACTTTTAATCAGTGCTGAAGGCCAGGTGAGGGCCGCTGTGAGAGTATAAAATCTCTGGGAACCACAGACACAAGGAGGAGGTGACACTGTCCCAGACTCTACTCCATGGACATCTATCAGGTGCCCAGGAGAAATATTGTGGTAGACAGTAAGACTGGAGAAAGCCTGCCTTCAGGGGCACAGGCATGAGCCCTGCTCACACTCTTCACCCCTAAGGAACAAAATCTTTCAATCATTGGGAAATGGCCAGCAAATCTTGTTTTCCACAAGGCACTGGCAGAAACATATTGAGGTTGAAGATAAGGAACATTTTAAAACTCTAGACTTCTAGGAGAGGGGCAGGGAATCATCTTGAGCCCAGGTAATTTGTCTTTTACTGCTGGGGATGGTCAATAACTCTGACAAGGCCCCATCTCCAACACCAACAAACAAAGGTCCTGCCTAATGTTGAGGCTGGACCAGAACAAGCGAAGCACTCCTCGCTGCTACCATGCAGTAACCAAGTCCCAGGTAACAGAAATTATGCAGAGGAGAGAAAGCATGCAGAGAGACCCTCTCAGAAGAGCAGGTGCACAGGACAGCCTAAAGCTGAGGGTGGAACGGGACATTAAAAAAACCCTTCAGAAAACCAGTACTTACACAAGTGCACTAGAACCAGCACAAGGTAGCACTGGAAGCATCTAAAGCAGATGGTACATTTAAGATAACCATAACAACAACAAAACTATTCCCTGCTCACCACACTTGAAATACAGGTACACACACATGCACACACACACACACACACACACACACAGTCTAGCAGCAGAAGAAAGGGTATGCCCATTTCCTGTCACTGATACTACTTACTTCAATTTCTACTTTCTTATACACGATGTCAAGCATTGTGTTCAAAATTGCAAACGTTAAAAAGGAGGCAAAACCTCTTAACAGGAGACAAAGCAGTTGGGCACCAGCATGCATTCCTGTAGTCCCAGCTACTTAAGAGGCTGCTGCAGGAGGATTGCTTGAACCTGTCTGTTCAAGGCTATAGTGCACTGTAATTGTACCTATGAATAGCCACCTGCACTCTAGCCATGGCATTGTGGTGAGATAGCATCCCTTAGAGTGAGAAAGAGAGAGAGAGAGAGAGAGAGAGAGAGAGAGAGAGAGAGAGAGAAACAAAGCAATCAACAGAACCAGATTCAGAGACAACCTAGGTGTTAGACTAACAGACTGGAAATTTAAAATAACTGTATGAAATGCTTACATGAACAGATGGGTAGTTTCAGCAGAGTGGTGGAGACTGTAAGAAAGAAGCAAACAGAAATGTTAGAGATGAAAAAATAGTGACAGATATGAGAAATGTCTCCAATGGATTCATCAGTAGATCTGACACAGCTGAGGAATGAATGAGTGCACTTGAAGAGAGGTCATACAAATTACCTAACTTAAAATGAGAAAAAGGGTGAAAAAAACCCAGATAATCCAAGAACTGTGAGATAATATCTAATGGTCCAACATATGCATAACTGGAATCCTAGAAAGAGAAGACAGAGCAGGCAGAAAAAAATATTTGAAAAGATAATGGCAGAGAATTTTCCTGATAGTGATGAAAAACATCCAAGAAGCTCAGAAAGCCCAAGCAGGATTCAACAACTTCAAAAATGACATACACAGTTAGACACACACTGAGAAAATATTGAAGGCAGCCAGAGGAAAAGATATTGCATACGAAGAAAAGGATTAGAGCAGAGTTCTCACTGGAAACTATGCAAACCATAAAATAATGGAGTGACACCTTAAAATATTCAAAGGAAAAATCTCTCAACCCAGAATTCTATATCCAGCAAAAATACTGTTCAAAAATAGAGGGAAAAAGCTTTCAGATGAGCAACAGGAGAATTTATAATTACCTTTATAGCACCTGTGTGCTACAAAAATATGAAAGAAAATTCTGTATGTACATAGATAGTACGTAATACAGGACAAAAACTTGGATCTTTATCAAAGAAGTGAAGCTCTACAGACAACTTTAAAATAAAGGTAATGGGGATTTCCAAGATGGTGCGGTAGGAACAACTCGGATTGCAGCTCTCAGTGAAGGTGCAGAGGGTGAGTCCTAGCCGCATTTTCAGATGGACCTTTGTTGCTCACAGAATGGGGAAATTCCTAGGTGCCAGAGAGATGCAGGACACCAGCACAGCCCTTTTGGCTTGCGGACATTTCGCCAGCACAGCGGCAGCCTGCACAAAGCTCACTGGTCTGGGTGCCCTGTTAAACCGGCAATCTGAGATTTGGGAGGGCAGATTAACATATCCATCTGATTAAACGGACTTGGACAGTGAGCCAGACCAGGAGTCCTGGAAGCGTGATTTGAGCCGGTGCAGTGGGCCGCAGCATGGGAAATCACACAGATCCTGGTGCCCTGTCAGCAGGCAACTGAGGCACCTGTGAGAGAGTCAACCATTCAACTTAAAAAGGAAAAGAGAGAAAGAAGGACTCTGAGGCAGGAGCTGGGTGATCAGGCTTGGTGGGTCCCACCCCACAGGGACAAGCAAATGGCGATTTGAAACGCTCAGGGTTGAGAGTTTTACTGCGGCTCAGCTGAATCCAGGACTGTGCAGCTCAGTGGGGAGGGGCGTCCGCCACTATGGACGCATACCACCTCTACTGAGGTACATGCCCATTGCAGAAGCAGCCTGCTGTTGCAGAGGCAACCCACCATAACAGAGAGACTCCACCAACAGGGCAGAGCCCAACACAGTAGGGCGGAGCCCGCGGCAGTAGGGCAGAGCCCTGTGGCAGCAGAGCGGAGACTTGGCAGGCAAAAGTGACTAGACTGCCTCCTAGCTGGGCAGGACAGTGCAACGGATACTCATAAAGAAAGCCCCAACTCCTGAGACAGAGCATCTGAGGGGAAAAAAGGGTTTTATAAGTTCTGCTGCAGCAGACCTAAACACACCGCCCAACAACCCTGAATGAACAACGGAGCTCACAGCTCAGCACTGAGCTCCTATAAAGTACAGACCATCTCCTCAAGCAGCTCCCTGACCCCTGTATATCCAAAGAGTCACCTCAAAAAGGACTAATCAGACTGACATTTGGCGGGCATCATTCTGGGACAAAGATAGCAGAAGAAGAAACTGGTAGCATCCCTCACTGTTCCGCAGCTGCTACAGGTGTACCCCAGACAAGCAGGGCCTGGAGTGGACCTCAGCACTCATACAGCAGAGGGCTAGACTGTTAGAAGGAAAACTAAGTAACAGAAATACTTCATCATCAACAATCTGGGCATCCACTCAGAGACCCAATCGAAAAGTCAGCAACTACTAAGATGATAGGTGGATAAATCCACAAAGATGGGAAGAAACCAGCAAAAAAAAAGGAGGAAAACACCCAAAACCAAAACGCCTCACCTCCTACAAAGGACCAAAACTCCTCACCAGCAAGAAACAAAGCTGGACAGAGAATGAGTGTGACAAAATGACGGAATCAGACTTCAGAAGGTGGATAATGAGAAACTTCAGTGAGCTAAAAGAACATGTTCTAAATCAATGCAAAGAAACTAAGAACCTTGAAAAAAGATTTGAAAAAAGATTTGAGAAAATGATAACAAGAATGGACAACTTAGAGAGGAATATGAATGAATTGAAGGAGCTGAAAACACAACACGAGAACTTCATGAAGCATGCACAAGTTTCAACAGCCAAATTGACCAAGCAGAAGAAAGAATATCAGAAGTCAAGATCAACTCAATGAAATAAAATGAGAAACCAAGATTAGAGAAAAAGCACAAAAGGAATGAACAAAATCTCCAAGAAATGTGGGACTATGTGAAGAGACCTAACCTACGCTTTGATAGGTGTACCAGAATGTGACAAAGAGAATGAATCCAAGCTGAAAAACACCCTTCCAGATATTATGAAGAAAAATTTCCCCAACGTAGCAAGGCAGGTCAATACACAACTCCAGGAAATACACAGAACACCACAAAGATATTCCGCAAGAAGAGCAACCCCAAGGCACATAATCATCAGATTCGCCAGGGTTGAAATGAAGGAGAAAATACTAAGGGCAGCCAGAGAGAAAGGTCGGGTCACCCACAAAGGGAAGCCCATCAGACTCACAGCAGATCTCTTGGCAGAAACTCTACAAGTCAGAAGAGAGTGGGGGCCAATATTCAACATCCTTAAAGGAAAGAACTTTCAACCCAGAATTTCATATCCAGCCAAACTGAGCTTCATAAGTGAAGGAAGAATAAAATCTTTGCCAACAAGCAAGTACTCAGAGATTTTGTCACCACCAGGCCTGCTTTACAAGAGCTCCTGAAAGAGGCACTACACATAGAAAGGAACAACCAGTACCAGCCATTCTAAAACATACCAAATGCTAAAGAGCATCAACAAAATGAAGAATCTGCATCAACCAATGGGCAAAACAGCCAGCTAGCATCAAAATGGCAGTATCAAATTCACACATAACAATATTAACCCTAAATGTAAATGGGCTAAATGCACCAATCAAAAGACACAGACTGGCAAATTGGATAAAAACCAAAACCCATCAGTGTGCTGTATCCAGGAAACCCATCTCACATGCAAGGATACACAAAGGCTCAAAATAAAGGGATGGAGGAAGATTTACCAAGCAAATGGAGAGCAAAAAAGCAGGAGTTGCAATTTCATCTCTGATAAAATAGACTTTAAAGCAACAAAGATCAAAAGAGACAAAGAAGGTCATTACATAATGGTAAAAGGATCGATACAACAAGAAGAGCTAATGATCCTAAATATATATGGACCCAATACAGGAGCACCCAGATATATAAGGCAAGTTCTTAATGACTTACAAAGAGACTTAGACTCCCACACAATAATAGTGGGAGACTTTAACACTCCACTGTCAATATCAGACAGATCAACCAGACAGAAAATTAACAAGGATATCCAGGGCTTGAACTCAGACCTGGAACAAGCAAACCTGATAGACATTTACAGAACTCTCCACCCCAAATCCACAGAATATACATTCTTCTCAGCACCACATCACACCTACTCCAAAATTGACCACATAATTGGAAGTAAAGCACTCCTCAGCAAATGCAAAACAACTGAAATCATAACAAACAGTCTCTCAGACCATAGTGCAATCAAGTTAGAACTCAGAATTCAGAAACTAACTCAGAACCACAGCTTCATGGAAACTGAACAACTGGCTCTTGAATGTTGATTGGATAAACAATGAAATGAAGGCAGAAATAAAGAAGTTCTTGAAACCAACGAGAATGAAGACACAACATACCAGAATCTCTGGGACACATTTAAAGCAGTCTGTAGAGGAAAATATATAGCAATAAGTGCCCACATGAGAAGAGTGGAGAGATCCAAAATTGACACCCTATCATCAAAATTGAAAGAGCTAGAGGAGCAAGATCAAAAACTCAAAACCTAGCAGAAGACAAGAAATAACTAAGATCAGAGCAGAACTGAAGGAGATAGAGACACAAAAACCCTTCAAAAATCAATAAATCCAAGAGCTGGTTTTTGAAAAGATCAACAAAATAGACAGACCACTAGCCAGACTGATAAAAAGAAAAGAGAGAACAACCAAATAGATGCAATAAAAACGATAAAGGAAATCACCACAGATTCCACAGAAATTCAAACCATCATCAGAGAATACTACAAACAACTCTATGCACATAAACTAGTAAACCAGGAAGAAATGGATAAATTCCTGGACACCTGTGTCCTCCCAAGCCTAAACCAGGAGGAAGCTGAAACTATGAATAGACCAATAACAAGGTCTGAAGTTGAGGCAGCAATTAAGAGCCTACCACACAAAAAAGCCCAGGTCCAGATGGGTTCACAGCAAATTCTACCAGACACACAAAGAGGAGCTGGTACCATTCCTTCTGAAACTATTCCAAATAATTCAAAAGAGGAACCCTTCCCAAATCATTTTATGAGACCAACATCATCCTGATACCAAAACCTGGCAGAGACTCAACAAGAAAAGAAAACTTCAGGCCAATATCCATGATGAACATAGATGCAAAATCTTCAATAAAATACTGGCAAACCGATTGCAACAGCACATTAAAAACTTATCCATCATGATCAAGTAGGATTCATCCCAGGGATGCAAGGCTGGTTCAACATACACAAGTCTATAAACATAATTCACCACATAAACAGAAGCAAAACAAAACCACATGATTATCTCAATTGATGCAGAGAAGGCATTTGACAAAATTCAACAGCCCTTTATGCTAAAACCCTCAATAAACTTGGTATTGATGGAACATATCTCAAAGTAATAAAAGCTATTTATGACAAACCAACAGCCAATATCATACTTAATGGGCAAAACTGGAAGCATTCCTTTGAAATCTGGCACTAGACAAGGATGCCCTCTCTCACCACTCCTATTCAACATAGTACTGGAAGTTCTAGCCAGAGCAATCAGGCAAGAAAAGAAATAAAGGGTATTCAAATAGGAAAGGTGGAAGCCAAATTGTCTCTATTTGCAGACGACATGATAGTATACCTAGAAGACCCCATCACCTCAGCCCAAAACTCCTGAAACTGATAAGCAACTTCAGCAAAGTCTCAGGATATAAAATCAATGTGCAAAAATCACAAGCATTCCTATACACCAATAACAGACTTAAAGAGAACCAAATCAAGAACGAACTGCCATTCACAATTGCTACAAAGAGAATAAAATACCTAGGAATACAACTTACAAGGAATGTAAGGGACCTCTTCAAGGAAAACTACAAACCACTGCTCAACTTGTAAGTTGTATTCCTAGGTATTTTATTCTCTTTGTAGCAATTGTGAATGGCAGTTCGTTCTTGATTTGGTTCTCTTTAAGTCTGTTATTGGTGTATAGGAATGCTTGTGATTTTTGCACATTGATTTTATATCCTGAGACTTTGCTGAAGTTGCTTATCAGTTTCAGGAGTTTTGGGCTGAGGTGATGGGGTCTTCTAGGTATACTATCATGTTGTCTGCAAATAGAGACAATTTGGCTTCCACCTTTCCTATTTGAATACCCTTTATTTCTTTTTCTTGCCTGATTGCTCTGGCTAGAACTTCCAGTACTATGTTGAATAGGAGTGGTGAGAGAGGGCATCCTTGTCTAGTGCCAGATTTCAAAGGGAATGCTTCCAGTTTTTGCCCATTAAGTATGATATTGGCTGTTGGTTTGTCATAAATAGCTTTTATTACTTTGAGATATGTTCCATCAATACCAAGTTTATTGAGGGTTTTTAGCATAAAGGGCTGTTGAATTTTGTCAAATGCCTTCTCTGCATCAATTGAGATAATCATGTGGTTTTTGTTTTTGCTTCTGTTTATGTGGTGAATTATGTTTATAGACTTGTGTATGTTGAACCAGCCTTGCATCCCTGGGATGAATCCTACTTGATCATGATGGATAAGTTTTTTAATGTGCTGTTGCAATCGGTTTGCCAGTATTTTATTGAAGAATTTTGCATCTATGTTCATCATGGATATTGGCCTGAAGTTTTCTTTTCCTGTTGAATCTCTGCCAGGTTTTGGTATCAGGATGATGCTGGTCTCATAAAATGATTTGGGAAGGGTTCCCTCTTTTTGAATTATTTGGAATAGTTTCAGAAGGAATGGTACCAGGTCCTCTTTGTGTGTCTGGTAGAATTTGTCTGTTAACCCATCTGGACCTGGGCTTTTTTTGTGTGGTAGGCTCTTAATTGCTGCCTCAACTTCAGACCTTGTTATTGGTCTATTCATAGTTTCAGCTTCCTCCTGGTTTAGGCTTGGGAGGACACAGGTGTCCAGGAATTTATCCATTTCTTCCTGGTTTACTAGTTTATGTGCATAGAGTTGTTTGTAGTATTCTCTGATGATGGTTTGAATTTCTGTGGAATCTGTGGTGATTTCCTTTATCGTTTTTTATTGCATCTATTTGGTTGTTCTCTCTTTCTTTTTATCAGTCTGGCTAGTGGTCTGTCTATTTTGTTGATCTTTTCAAAACCAGCTCTTGGATTTATTGATTTTTGAAGGGTTTTTGTGTCTCTATCTCCTTCAGTTCTGCTCTGATCTTAGTTATTTCTTGTCTTCTGCTAGGTTTTGAGTTTTTGATCTTGCTCCTCTAGCTCTTTCAATTTTGATGATAGGGTGTCAATTTTGGATCTCTCCACTCTTCTCATGTGGGCACTTATTGCTATATATTTTCCTCTACAGACTGCTTTAAATGTGTCCCAGAGATTCTGGTATGTTGTGTCTTCATTCTCGTTGGTTTCAAGAACTTCTTTATTTCTGCCTTCATTTCATTGTTTATCCAATCAACATTCAAGAGCCAGTTGTTCAGTTTCCATGAAGCTGTGTGGGTTCTGAGTTAGTTTCTGAATTCTGAGTTCTAACTTGATTGCACTATGGTCTGAGAGACTGTTTGTTATGATTTCAGTTGTTTTGCATTTGCTGAGGAGTGCTTTACTTCCAATTATGTGGTCAATTTTGGAGTAGGTGTGATGTGGTGCTGAGAAGAATGTATATTCTGTGGATTTGGGGTGGAGAGTTCTGTAAATGTCTATCAGGTTTGCTTGTTCCAGGTCTGAGTTCAAGCCCTGGATATCCTTGTTAATTTTCTGTCTGGTTGATCTGTCTGATATTGACAGTGGAGTGTTAAAGTCTCCCACTATTATTGTGTGGGAGTCTAAGTCTCTTTGTAAGTCATTAAGAACTTGCCTTATATATCTGGGTGCTCCTGTATTGGGTCCATATATATTTAGGATCATTAGCTCTTCTTGTTGTATCGATCCTTTTACCATTATGTAATGACCTTCTTTGTCTCTTTTGATCTTTGTTGCTTTAAAGTCTATTTTATCAGAGATGAGAATTGCAACTCCTGCTTTTTTGCTCTCCATTTGCTTGGTAAATCTTCCTCCATCCCTTTATTTTGAGCCTTTGTGTATCCTTGCATGTGAGATGGGTTTCCTGGATACAGCACACTGATGGGTTTTGGTTTTTATCCAATTTGCCAGTCTGTGTCTTTTGATTGGTGCATTTAGCCCATTTACATTTAGGGTTAATATTGTTATGTGTGAATTTGATACTGCCATTTTGATGCTAGCTGTTTTGCCCATTGGTTGATGCAGATTCTTCATTTTGTTGATGCTCTTTAGCATTTGGTATGTTTTTAGAATGGCTGGTACTGGTTGTTCCTTTCTATGTGTAGTGCCTCTTTCAGGAGCTCTTGTAAAGCAGGCCTGGTGGTGACAAAATCTCTGAGTACTTGCTTGTTAAAGATTTTATTCTTCCTTCACTTATGAAGCTCAGTTTGGCTGGATATGAAATTCTGGGTTGAAAGTTCTTTTCTTTAAGGATGTTGAATATTGGCCCCCACTCTCTTCTGGCTTGTAGAGTTTCTGCCGAGAGATCTGCTGTGAGTCTGATGGGCTTCTCTTTGTGGGTGACCCGACCTTTCTCTCTGGCTGCCCTTAGTATTTTCTCCTTCATTTCAACCCTGGTGAATCTGACGATTATGTGCCTTGGGGTTGCTCTTCTTGCAGAATATCTTTGTGGTGTCCTCTGTATTTCCTGGAGTTGAGTATTGACCTGCTTTGCTAGGTTGGGGAAATTTTCCTGGATAATATCCTGAAGAGTGTTTTCCAGCTTGGATTCATTCTGTTTGTCACATTCTGGTACACCTATCAAACGTAGGTTAGGTCTCTTCACATAGTCCCACATTTCTTGGAGATTTTGTTCATTCCTTTTTGTGCTTTTTTCTCTAACCTTGGTTTCTCATTTTATTTCATTGAGTTGATCTTCGACTTCTGATATTCTTTCTTTTGCTTGGTCAATTTGGCTGTTGAAACTTGTGCATGCTTCGCGAAGTTCTCGTGCTGTGTTTTTCAGCTCCTTCAATTCATTCATATTCCTCTCTAAGTTGTCCATTCTTGTTTTCATTTCCTCAAATCTTTTTTCAAATCTTTTTTCAAGATTCTTAGTTTCTTTGCATTGATTTAGAACATGTTCTTTTAGCTCATTGAAGTTTCTCATTATCCACCTTCTGAAGTCTGATTCCGTCATTTTGTCACACTCATTCTCTGTCCAGCTTTGTTTCTTTGCTAGTGAGGAGTTTTGGTCTTTTGTAAGAGGTGAGGTGTTTTGGTTTTGGGTGTTTTCCTCCTTTTTACGCTGGTTTCTTCCCATCTTTGTGGATTTATCCACCTGTCGTCTTAGTAATTGCTGACTTTTCGATTGGGTCTCTGAGTGGACGCCCAGATTGTTGATGAGGAAGTATTTCTGTTACTTAGTTTCCCTTCTAACAGTCTAGCCCCTCTGCTGTATGAGTGCTGAGGTCCACTCCAGGCCCTGTTGTCTGGGGTACACCTGTAGCAGCTGCGGAACAGTGAGGGATGCTACCAGTTTCTTCTTTTGCTATCTTTGTCCCAGAATGATGCCTGCCAAATGTCAGTCTGATTAGTCCTTTTTTGAGGTGACTCTTTGGATATACAGGGGTCAGGGAGCTGCTTGAGGGGATGGTCTGTACTTTATAGGAGCTCCAGTGCTGAGCTTTGAGCTCCGTTGTTCATTCAGGGTTGTTGGGCGAGTGTGTTTAGGTTGCTGCAGCAGAACTTATAAAACCCCTTTTTTTCCCCTCAGATTCTCTGTCTCAGGGAGTTGGGGCTTTCTTTATGAGTATCCGTTGCACTGTCCTGCCCAGCTAGGAGGCAGTCTAGTCACTTTTTGCCTGCCAAGTCTCCGCTCTGCTGCCACAGGGCTCTGCCCTACTGCCGCGGGGCTCCGCCCTACTGTGTTGGGCTCTGCCGTGTTGGTGGAGTCTCTCTGTTATGGTGGGTTGCCTCTGCAACAGCAGGCTGCTTCTGCAATGGGCATGTACCTCAGTAGAGGTGGTATGCGTCCATAGTGGCGGACGCCCCTCCCCCACTGAGCTGCACAGTCCTGGATTCAGCTGAGCCCGCAGTAAAACTCTCAACCCTGAGCTGCTCGCCATTTGCTTGTCCCTGTGGGGGTGGGACCCACCAAGCCTGATCACCCAGCTCCCTGCCTCAGAGTCCCTTCTTTCTCTCTTTTCCTTTTAAGTTGAGGTTGACTCTCTCACAGGTGCCTCAGTTGCCTGCTGACAGGGCACCAGGATCTGTGTGATTTCCCATGCTGCGGCCCACTGCACCGGCTCAAATCACGCTTTCCAGGACTCCCAGTCTGGCTCACTGTCCAAGTCCTGCTCAATCAGATGGATATGTTAATCTGCCCTCCCAAATGTCAGACTGCCGGTTTAACAGGGCACCCAGACCAGTGAGCTTTGTGCAGGCTGCCGCTGTGCTGGCCGAAATGTCCGCGCAAGCCAAAAGGGCTGTGCTGGTGTCCTGCATCTCTCTGGCACCTAGGAATTTCCCCATTCTGTGAGCAACAAAGGTCCATCTGAAAATGCGGCTAGGACTCACCCTCTGCACCTTCACTGAGAGCTGCAATCCCGAGTTGTTCCTACCGCACCATCTTGGAAATCCCCCCATTACCTTTATTTTAAAGTTGTCTGTAGAGCTTCACTTCTTTGATAAAGATCCAAGTTTTTGTCCTGTATTACGTACTATCTATGTACATACAGAATTTTCTTTCATATTTTTGTAGCACACAGGTGCTATAAAGGTAATTATAAATTCTCCCTGTTGCTCATCTGAAAGCTTTTTTCCCCTCTATTTTTGAACAGTATTTTTGCTGGATATAGAATTCTGGGTTGAGAGATTTTTTCCTTTGAATATTTTAAGGTGTCACTCCATTATTTTATGGTTTGCATAGTTTCCAGTGAGAACTCTGCTCTAATCCTTTTCTTCGTATGCAATATCTTTTTCCTCTGGCTGCCTTCAATATTTTCTCAGTGTGTGTCTAACTGTGTATGTCATTTTTGAAGTTGTTGAATCCTGCTTGGGCTTTCTGAGCTTCTTGGATGTTTTTCATCACTATCAGGAAAATTCTCTGCCATTATCTTTTCAAATATTTTTCTGCCTGCTCTGTCTTCTCTTTCTAGGATTCCAGTTATGCATATGTTGGACCATTAGATATTATCTCACAGTTCTTGGATTATCTGGGTTTTCACCCTTTTTCTCATTTTAAGTTAGGTAATTTGTATGACCTCTCTTCAAGTGCACTCATTCATTCCTCAGCTGTGTCAGATCTACTGATGAATCCATTGGAGACATTTCTCATATCTGTCACTATTTTTTCATCTCTAACATTTCTGTTTGCTTCTTTCTTACAGTCTCCACCACTCTGCTGAAACTACCCATCTGTTCATGTAAGCATTTCATACAGTTATTTTAAATTTCCAGTCTGTTAGTCTAACACCTAGGTTGTCTCTGAATCTGGTTCTGTTGATTGCTTTGTTTCTCTCTCTCTCTCTCTCTCTCTCTCTCTCTCTCTTTCTCTCACTCTAAGGATGCTATCTCACCACAATGCCATGGCTAGAGTGCAGGTGGCTATTCATAGGTACAATTACAGTGCACTATAGCCTTGAACAGACAGGTTCAAGCAATCCTCCTGCAGCAGCCTCTTAAGTAGCTGGGACTACAGGAATGCATGCTGGTGCCCAACTGCTTTGTCTCCTGTTAAGAGGTTTTGCCTCCTTTTAACGTTTGCTATTTTGAACACAATGCTTGACATCGTGTATAAGAAAGTAGAAATTGAAGTAAGTAGTATCAGTGACAGGAAATGGGCATACCTTTCTTCTGCTGCTAGACTGTGTGTGTGTGTGTGTGTGTGTGTGCATGTGTGTGTACCTGTATTTCAAGTGTGGTGAGCAGGGAATAGTTTTGTTGTTGTTATGGTTATCTTAAATGTACCATCTGCTTTAGATGCTTCCAGTGCTACCTTGTGCTGGTTCTAGTGCACTTGTGTAAGTACTGGTTTTCTGAAGGGTTTTAATGTCCCGTTCCACCCTCAGCTTTAGGCTGTCCTGTGCACCTGCTCTTCTGAGAGGGTCTCTCTGCATGCTTTCTCTCCTCTGCATAATTTCTGTTACCTGGGACTTGGTTACTGCATGGTAGCAGCGAGGAGTGCTTTCGCTTGTTCTGGTCCAGCCTCAACATTAGGCAGGACCTTTGTTTGTTGGTGTTGGAGATGGGGCCTTGTCAGAGTTATTGACCATCCCCAGCAGTAAAAGACAAATTACCTGGGCTCAAGATGATTCCCTGCCCCTCTCCTAGAAGTCTAGAGTTTTAAAATGTTCCTTATCTTCAACCTCAATATGTTTCTGCCAGTGCCTTGTGGAAAACAAGATTTGCTGGCCATTTCCCAATGATTGAAGATTTTGTTCCTTAGGGGTGAAGAGTGTGAGCAGGGCTCATGCCTGTGCCCCTGAAGGCAGGCTTTCTCCAGTCTTACTGTCTACCACAATATTTCTCCTGGGCACCTGATAGATGTCCATGGAGTAGAGTCTGGGACAGTGTCACCTCCTCCTTGTGTCTGTGGTTCCCAGAGATTTTATACTCTCACAGTGGCCCTCACCTGGCCTTCAGCACTGATTAAAAGTCATAGAATTTTCTGCTTGTTATGGTCACCCCATCTGAGAGGTAAGACAAAGTTCACATCCCATCCCTACCCCAAGTGCTTGTCTTCCTTAGATTTCAGGGTAATAATGTGCCTTACAACTTCAGCTATCTGGTGCATGAAAAGTTATAATTTTGAGAACAATCAGCATTCACTTGCTGCAAAGGCAGAAGCGACACTCTTTAGAACTTTCTACATCCTAGGAGAATACAGAAATCATCCATGGAATTGTGGGTATGTGCCAGGGAGGGAGAAAAGACCCAAGGCAGAGCAACCCCGGGAGGTGGGGCTGCTGTAGAGGAAACCCTGGGGTGTGGCATTGCCTGTGACCCTGAGCGGGGAGGAGGCAGGTGAGGGTCATGGGAGACAAAGGCAGCCAGCACATGGAATCACATATGCCATTGCTGAGCCCTAGTTCAGCCATGCTCAAAGGTAACATGCACTTAAATCCACCAGGATCTTAAGTTCAGAGTGGAGCTCCATGGGTGTCGAGCATGGGTCAAAAATGTGCTTCTACCAGGCTGGTACATGATGATGCTGCTGCAGGTCCGTGGACCACACTTTGAGTAACAAAGGCTTTTTTTCTTCTTCCTAACAGAGGGTGGCTCAGAAGAGGAGATCAGACTTAGCAAGATGGTGATGAAATTCTGGGCCAACTTTGCTCGCAATGGGTGAGGCTGGTGGCAAAGATGGAGCAGGGCTGGTGAGGGTGGGGGGGCAGAACATGCCTATTCAAAGGGGCAGCTTCTCAGGTTCTAGTGATCAAACTCCTGACCCTGTGACCGTAGCACTCTGACAATGAGAGCTCTCTAAAAATGGATAGGCTGCCCCAGGAGATAGCGAGCTCATCATCTCTGGAGGTACACCAGCCCCTTGACAGATAAGCTTGGGCACCCTCGCCACATCTCAGAGAATTGTTGGGACCACATAGTAGCTTTGGGGCATTTCTATTTGATTCTGTTTCAGAAACCCCAATGGGGAAGGGCTGCCTCACTGGCCAGAGTACGACCAGAAGGAAGGATACCTACAGATCGGTGCCAACACCCAGGCGGCCCAGAAGTTGAAGGACAAGGAAGTGGCTTTCTGGACTAATCTCTTTGCCAAGAAGGTGGTGGAGAAGCCACCCCAGACAGAACACATTGAGCTGTGAATGGAATGTCCAGCTAGCCTCAGGAGCCTGGAGAAGCCAAGAATGGGGTCTTTTGTGAAAGAGATTGCAGGTTAACAAGGCATCTTACCATGGCTGGAGAATTGTCTGGTGGTGGGGGAGGTGGAGGGGGCAGAGGCCATAAAGGAGCAAGTTTTGTATTTGTGACCTCAGCTTTGGGAATAAAGGATCTTTTGGAGGCCGAATCAGTGCTTGTGTCTTGGACTGGAGATTCATCCATCCTCCTAGAGACAGAATGATGGTGAAAGAGGTAATGTGAGAAGGAACGTGGCTTTGCTGGGGATGGCTTGGCCTCAGGACAAGTAGAGCCCAGAGGGCTGGGCCACAGATGGTACTCAGGGGAGCTCTGAGCCTCCTGCATGTTTCTGGCTGCCAGCAATTTCCAACAATAGGATTTGGGATGGCCAGAGTGCAGAATCCCTACCCTCCATTTGGAGCTGCGTATGGAGGTGGAGGTGGCCCAGGCTGAGAATGTGCCTGGATCAGGGAAAGAGGCAGGCATGCTGAGGTGATCCTGTGGCATTGTTGCATGGCCCTTACTGACCCTTGCACAGGCCTGAAACACCTTCCTGAATATGTACAATAGCCTCCCTGTGCCTTTTATTAGCCTATCTCTTCCAACAGCTGGTCTAAATTCCCTCTGTAGCCTGGACCACTCCTGGTGTGGGTAGTGACCACCTTGGAGTAAGTCTCCAGAGGGTCCTCCTCATAGAGTGTTTCTCAGAATCCCATGGATGATTTCTGTATTCTCCTAGGATGTAGAAAGTTCTAAAGAGTGTCGCTTCTGCCTTTGCAGCAAGTGAATGCTGATTGTTCTCAAAATTATAACTTTTCATGCACCAGATAGCTGAAGTTGTAAGGCACATTATTACCCTGAAATCTAAGGGAAGACAAGCACTTGGGGTAGGGATGGGATGTGAACTTTGTCTTACCTCTCAGATGGGGTGACCATAACAAGCAGAAAAATTCTATGACTTTTAATCAGTGCTGAAGGCCAGGTGAGGGCCGCTGTGAGAGTATAAAATCTCTGGGAACCACAGACACAAGGAGGAGGTGACACTGTCCCAGACTCTACTCCATGGACATCTATCAGGTGCCCAGGAGAAATATTGTGGTAGACAGTAAGACTGGAGAAAGCCTGCCTTCAGGGGCACAGGCATGAGCCCTGCTCACACTCTTCACCCCTAAGGAACAAAATCTTTCAATCATTGGGAAATGGCCAGCAAATCTTGTTTTCCACAAGGCACTGGCAGAAACATATTGAGGTTGAAGATAAGGAACATTTTAAAACTCTAGACTTCTAGGAGAGGGCAGGGAATCATCTTGAGCCCAGGTAATTTGTCTTTACTGCTGGGGATGGTCAATAACTCTGACAAGGCCCCATCTCCAACACCAACAAACAAAGGTCCTGCCTAATGTTGAGGCTGGACCAGAACAAGCGAAAGCACTCCTCGCTGCTACCATGCAGTAACCAAGTCCCAGGTAACAGAAATTATGCAGAGGAGAGAAAGCATGCAGAGAGACCCTCTCAGAAGAGCAGGTGCACAGGACAGCCTAAAGCTGAGGGTGGAACGGACATTAAAAACCCTTCAGAAAACCAGTACTTACACAAGTGCACTAGAACCAGCACAAGGTAGCACTGGAAGCATCTAAAGCAGATGGTACATTTAAGATAACCATAACAACAACAAAACTATTCCCTGCTCACCACACTTGAAATACAGGTACACACACATGCACACACACACACACACACACACACAGTCTAGCAGCAGAAGAAAGGGTATGCCCATTTCCTGTCACTGATACTACTTACTTCAATTTCTACTTTCTTATACACGATGTCAAGCATTGTGTTCAAAATTGCAAACGTTAAAAGGAGGCAAAACCTCTTAACAGGAGACAAAGCAGTTGGGCACCAGCATGCATTCCTGTAGTCCCAGCTACTTAAGAGGCTGCTGCAGGAGGATTGCTTGAACCTGTCTGTTCAAGGCTATAGTGCACTGTAATTGTACCTATGAATAGCCACCTGCACTCTAGCCATGGCATTGTGGTGAGATAGCATCCCTTAGAGTGAGAAAGAGAGAGAGAGAGAGAGAGAGAGAGAGAGAGAGAAACAAAGCAATCAACAGAACCAGATTCAGAGACAACCTAGGTGTTAGACTAACAGACTGGAAATTTAAAATAACTGTATGAAATGCTTACATGAACAGATGGGTAGTTTCAGCAGAGTGGTGGAGACTGTAAGAAAGAAGCAAACAGAAATGTTAGAGATGAAAAAATAGTGACAGATATGAGAAATGTCTCCAATGGATTCATCAGTAGATCTGACACAGCTGAGGAATGAATGAGTGCACTTGAAGAGAGGTCATACAAATTACCTAACTTAAAATGAGAAAAAGGGTGAAAACCCAGATAATCCAAGAACTGTGAGATAATATCTAATGGTCCAACATATGCATAACTGGAATCCTAGAAAGAGAAGACAGAGCAGGCAGAAAAAAATATTTGAAAAGATAATGGCAGAGAATTTTCCTGATAGTGATGAAAAACATCCAAGAAGCTCAGAAAGCCCAAGCAGGATTCAACAACTTCAAAAATGACATACACAGTTAGACACACACTGAGAAAATATTGAAGGCAGCCAGAGGAAAAGATATTGCATACGAAGAAAAGGATTAGAGCAGAGTTCTCACTGGAAACTATGCAAACCATAAAATAATGGAGTGACACCTTAAAATATTCAAAGGAAAAATCTCTCAACCCAGAATTCTATATCCAGCAAAAATACTGTTCAAAAATAGAGGGGAAAAAAGCTTTCAGATGAGCAACAGGGAGAATTTATAATTACCTTTATAGCACCTGTGTGCTACAAAAATATGAAAGAAAATTCTGTATGTACATAGATAGTACGTAATACAGGACAAAAACTTGGATCTTTATCAAAGAAGTGAAGCTCTACAGACAACTTTAAAATAAAGGTAATGGGGGGATTTCCAAGATGGTGCGGTAGGAACAACTCGGGATTGCAGCTCTCAGTGAAGGTGCAGAGGGTGAGTCCTAGCCGCATTTTCAGATGGACCTTTGTTGCTCACAGAATGGGGAAATTCCTAGGTGCCAGAGAGATGCAGGACACCAGCACAGCCCTTTTGGCTTGCGGACATTTCGCCAGCACAGCGGCAGCCTGCACAAAGCTCACTGGTCTGGGTGCCCTGTTAAACCGGCAATCTGAGATTTGGGAGGGCAGATTAACATATCCATCTGATTGAGCAGGACTTGGACAGTGAGCCAGACCAGGAGTCCTGGAAGCGTGATTTGAGCCGGTGCAGTGGGCAGCATGGGAAATCACACAGATCCTGGTGCCCTGTCAGCAGGCAACTGAGGCACCTGTGAGAGAGTCAACCGTTCAACTTAAAAAGGAAAAGAGAGAAAGAAGGGACTCTGAGGCAGGGAGCTGGGTGATCAGGCTTGGTGGGTCCCACCCCCACAGGGACAAGCAAAATGGCGATTTGAAACGCTCAGGGTTGAGAGTTTTACTGCGGGCTCAGCTGAATCCAGGACTGTGCAGCTCAGTGGGGGAGGGGCGTCCGCCACTATGGACGCATACCACCTCTACTGAGGTACATGCCCATTGCAGAAGCAGCCTGCTGTTGCAGAGGCAACCCACCATAACAGAGAGACTCCACCAACACGGCAGAGCCCAACACAGTAGGGCGGAGCCCCGCGGCAGTAGGGCAGAGCCCTGTGGCAGCAGAGCGGAGACTTGGCAGGCAAAAAGTGACTAGACTGCCTCCTAGCTGGGCAGGACAGTGCAACGGATACTCATAAAGAAAGCCCCAACTCCTGAGACAGAGCATCTGAGGGAAAAAAGGGTTTTATAAGTTCTGCTGCAGCAACCTAAACACACTCGCCCAACAACCCTGAATGAACAACGGAGCTCACAGCTCAGCACTGGAGCTCCTATAAAGTACAGACCATCTCCTCAAGCAGCTCCCTGACCCCTGTATATCCAAAGAGTCACCTCAAAAAAGGACTAATCAGACTGACATTTGGCAGGCATCATTCTGGGACAAAGATAGGAGAAGAAGAAACTGGTAGCATCCTCAATGTTCCGCAGCTGCTACAGGTGTACCCCAGACAAGCAGGGCCTGGAGTGGACCTCAGCACTCATACAGCAGAGGGCTAGACTGTTAGAAGGAAAACTAAGTAACAGAAATACTTCATCATCAACAATCTGGCCCACTCAGAGACCCAATCGAAAAGTCAGCAACTACTAAGACGACAGGTGGATAAATCCACAAAGATGGGAAGAAACCAGCAAAAAGGAGGAAAACACCCAAACCAAAACACCTCACCTCCTACAAAGGACCAAAACTCCTCACCAGCAAGGGAACAAAGCTGGACAGAGAATGAGTGTGACAAAATGACGGAATCAGACTTCAGAAGGTGGATAATGAGAAACTTCAGTGAGCTAAAAGAACATGTTCTAAATCAATGCAAAGAAACTAAGAACCTTGAAAAAAGATTTGAAAAAAGATTTGAGGAAATGATAACAAGAATGGACAACTTAGAGAGGAATATGAATGAATTGAAGGAGCTGAAAAACAACACGAGAACTTCGTGAAGCATGCACAAGTTTCAACAGCCAAATTGACCAAGCAGAAGAAAGAATATCAGAAGTCAAGATCAACTCAATGAAATAAAATGAGAAACCAAGATTAGAGAAAAAGCACAAAAGGAATGAACAAAGTCTCCAAGAAATGTGGGACTATGTGAAGAGACCTAACCTACGTTTGATAGGTGTACCAGAATGTGATGAAGAGAATGAATCCAAGCTGGAAAACACTCTTCAGGATATTATCCAGGAAAATTTCCCCAACCTAGCAAGGCAGGCCAATACTCAACTCCAGGAAATACAGAGAACACCACAAAGATATTCTGCAAGAAGAGCAACCCCAAGGCACATAATTGTCAGATTCACCAGGGTTGAAATGAAGGAGAAAATACTAAGGGCAGCCAGAGAGAAAGGTCGGGTCACCCACAAAGGGAAGCCCATCAGACTCACAGCAGATCTCTCGGCAGAAACTCTACAAGCCAGAAGAGAGTGGGGCCAATATTCAACATCCTTAAAGAAAAGAACTTTCAACCCAGAATTTCATATCCAGCCAAACTGAGCTTCATAAGTGAAGGAAGAATAAAATCTTTGCCAACAAGCAAGTACTCAGAGATTTTGTCACCACCAGGCCTGCTTTACAAGAGCTCCTGAAAGAGGCACTACACATAGAAAGGAACAACCAGTACCAGCCATTCTAAAACATACCAAATGCTAAAGAGCATCAACAAAATGAAGAATCTGCATCAACCAATGGGCAAAACAGCCAGCTAGCATCAAAATGGCAGTATCAAATTCACACATAACAATATTAACCCTAAATGTAAATGGGCTAAATGCACCAATCAAAAGACACAGACTGGCAAATTGGATAAAAACCAAAACCCATCAGTGTGCTGTATCCAGGAAACCCATCTCACATGCAAGGATACACAAAGGCTCAAAATAAAGGGATGGAGGAAGATTTACCAAGCAAATGGAGAGCAAAAAAGCAGGAGTTGCAATTCTCATCTCTGATAAAATAGACTTTAAAGCAACAAAGATCAAAAGAGACAAAGAAGGTCATTACATAATGGTAAAAGGATCGATACAACAAGAAGAGCTAATGATCCTAAATATATATGGACCCAATACAGGAGCACCCAGATATATAAGGCAAGTTCTTAATGACTTACAAAGAGACTTAGACTCCCACACAATAATAGTGGGAGACTTTAACACTCCACTGTCAATATCAGACAGATCAACCAGACAGAAAATTAACAAGGATATCCAGGGCTTGAACTCAGACCTGGAACAAGCAAACCTGATAGACATTTACAGAACTCTCCACCCCAAATCCACAGAATATACATTCTTCTCAGCACCACATCACACCTACTCCAAAATTGACCACATAATTGGAAGTAAAGCACCTCAGCAAATGCAAAACAACTGAAATCATAACAAACAGTCTCTCAGACCATAGTGCAATCAAGTTAGAACTCAGAATTCAGAAACTAACTCAGAACCACACAGCTTCATGGAAACTGAACAACTGGCTCTTGAATGTTGATTGGATAAACAATGAAATGAAGGCAGAAATAAAGAAGTTCTTCAAACCAACGAGAATGAAGACACAACATACCAGAATCTCTGGGACACATTTAAAGCAGTCTGTAGAGGAAAATATATAGCAATAAGTGCCCACATGAGAAGAGTGGAGAGATCCAAAATTGACACCCTATCATCAAAATTGAAAGAGCTAGAGGAGCAAGATCAAAAAACTCAAAACCTAGCAGAAGACAAGAAATAACTAAGATCAGAGCAGAACTGAAGGAGATAGAGACACAAAAACCCTTCAAAAATCAATAAATCCAAGAGCTGGTTTTTGAAAAGATCAACAAAATAGACAAACCACTAGCCAGACTGATAAAAAAGAAAAGAGAGAACAACCAAATAGATGCAATAAAAACGATAAAGGGGAAATCACCACAGATTCCACAGAAATTCAAACCATCATCAGAGAATACTACAAACAACTCTATGCACATAAACTAGTAAACCAGGAAGAAATGGATAAATTCCTGGACACCTGTGTCCTCCCAAGCCTAAACCAGGAGGAAGCTGAAACTATGAATAGACCAATAACAAGGTCTGAAGTTGAGGCAGCAATTAAGAGCCTACCACACAAAAAAGCCCAGGTCCAGATGGGTTCACAGCAAATTCTACCAGACACACAAAGAGGAGCTGGTACCATTCCTTCTGAAACTATTCCAAATAATCCAAAAAGAGGGAACCCTTCCCAAATCATTTTATGAGACCAACATCATCCTGATACCAAAACCTGGCAGAGACTCAACAAGAAAAGAAAACTTCAGGCCAATATCCATGATGAACATAGATGCAAAAATCTTCAATAAAATACTGGCAAACCGATTGCAACAGCACATTAAAAACTTATCCATCATGATCAAGTAGGATTCATCCTGGGATGCAAGGCTGGTTCAACATACACAAGTCTATAAACATAATTCACCACATAAACAGAAGCAAAACAAAACCACATGATTATCTCAATTGATGCAGAGAAGGCATTTGACAAAATTCAACAGCCCTTTATGCTAAAACCCTCAATAAACTTGGTATTGATGGAACATATCTCAAAGTAATAAAAGCTATTTATGACAAACCAACAGCCAATATCATACTTAATGGGCAAAACTGGAAGCATTCCTTTGAAATCTGGCACTAGACAAGGATGCCCTCTCTCACCACTCCTATTCAACATAGTACTGGAAGTTCTAGCCAGAGCAATCAGGCAAGAAAAGAAATAAAGGGTATTCAAATAGGAAAGGTGGAAGCCAAATTGTCTCTATTTGCAGACAACATGATAGTATACCTAGAAGACCCCATCACCTCAGCCCAAAACTCCTGAAACTGATAAGCAACTTCAGCAAAGTCTCAGGATATAAAATCAATGTGCAAAAATCACAAGCATTCCTATACACCAATAACAGACTTAAAGAGAACCAAATCAAGAACGAACTGCCATTCACAATTGCTACAAAGAGAATAAAATACCTAGGAATACAACTTACAAGGAATGTAAGGGACCTCTTCAAGGAAAACTACAAACCACTGCTCAACGAAATAAGAGAGGACACAAACAGATGGAGAAACATTCCATGTTCATGGTTAGGAAGAATCAATATCGTGAAAATGGCTATACTGCCCAAAGTAATTTACAGAATCAATGCTATCCCCATCAAGCTACCATTGAATTTCTTCACAGAACTGGAAAACCACCATGAACTTCATATGGAACCAAAAGAGAGCCCGCATAGCCAAGTCAATTCTAAGCAAAAGAACACAGCAGGAGGCATCACACTACCAGACTTCAAACTATACTACAAGGCTACAGTAATCAAAACAGCATGGTACTGGTACCAAAACAGAGATATAGACCAATGGAACAGAACAGAGGCATCGGAGGCAACACAACATATCTACAACCATATAATCTTTGATAAACCAGACAAAACAAGCAATGGGGAAAGGATTCCTGTTTAATAAATGGTGTTGGGAAAACTGGTTAGCCATGTGCAGAAAGCAGAAACTGGACCCCTTCCTGACACCTTACACTAAAATTAACTCCAGATGGATTAAAGACTTAAACATAAGACCTGGCACCATAAAACCCTAGAAGAAAATCTAGGCAAAACCATTCAGGACATAGGAGTAGGCAAGGACTTCATGACCAAAACACCAAAAGCATTGGCAACAAAAGCCAAAATAGACAAATGGGACCTAATCAAACTCCACAGCTTTTGCACAGCAAAAGAAACAGTCACTAGAGTGAATCGGCAACCAACAGAATGGGAAAAATCTTTGCAGTTTACCCATCTGACAAAGGGCTGATATCCAGAATTTACAAAGAACTCAAACAGATTTACAGGAAAAATAAACAAGCCCATTCAAAATGGGCAAAGGATATGAACAGACACTTTACAAAAGAAGACATACATGAGGCCAACAAACACATGAAAAATGCTCATCATCACTGGTCATTAGAGAGATGCAAATCAAAACCACATTGAGATACCATCTCACGCCAGTTAGAATGGCAATCATTAAAAATCTGGAGACAACAGATGCTGGAGAGGATGTGGAGAAATAGGAACACTCTTACACTGTTGGTGGGAGTGTAAATTAGTTCAACCATTGTGGAAGACAGTGTGGCGATTCCTCAAGGACCTAGAAATAGAAATTCCATTTGACCCAGCAATCCCATTACTGGGTATATATCCAAAGGACTATAAATCTTTCTACTATAAGGACACATGCACACGAATGTTCATTGCAGCACTGTTTACAATAGCAAAGACCTGAACCAACCCAAATGCCCATCGATGATAGACTGGACTGGGAAAATGTGGCACATATACACCATGGAATATTATGCAGCAATCAAAAATGATGAGTTTGTGTCCTTTGTAAGGACATGGATGAATCTGGAGAACATCATTCTCAGCAAACTGACACAAGAACAGAAAACGAAATACCACATATTCTCACTCATAGGCAGGTGAGAAAAATGAGAACACATGAACACAGGGAGGGGGGTACTACACACTGGGGTCTACTGGGGGGAATAGGGGAGGGACAGAGGGGTGGGGAGCTGGGGAGGGATAGCCTGGGGAAGAAAGCCAAATGTGGGTGAAGAGGAGGAAGGCAGCAAAACACACTGCCATGTGTGTACCTATGCAGCTATCTTGCACGTTCTGCACAGGTACCCCAAAACCTAAAATGCAATAAAAATTAAAAAAAAAAGAAAAAAACCTAAGAAAAATAAAATAAAACAAAGGTAATATATTTTTATTTAATTTATTTAATTACTGTTTAAAACAAAGATAGCACCAATGAACTGTGAATTTAGAGCATAGGTAAGAACAAAATATATGACAAAAATAATATGTAAGATGAGAGATGGGCATTTGAAGTACACTTTTGTAAGATTCTTACACTTTGTGTAATTGGTAATATATTATCTGAAGGTAAAAGGTGATTACTTAAATATGTATATTATATACTCGGCAAAATCAATAAAGATTTTTAAAAAGAGATATGAATAAGAATACAATAGCAGAGATAACATGAAATCCTAAACAGTACACAAGCAAGCAGACAGGAGAACAAAGGCACAGGAACAAATGAAAAAGTGCTGCTGAAACGACAGATTTTAATCCAACCATATCAATAATTATGCTAAACGAAAATGATGTAAACACACCAATTAAAAAGGATTTTCAGATTGGATTAAAGAAAATGCAAGACCCAACCAAATGCCGCATCGTAGTGAGTTTGACTTCACTAATTGATGTTTGACTCCTGATGGCTTTTAAGCCTCAGCATTCCCTTGTCCCTTCTTGCTGACACCTGGAAAGCTGAGAAAGCCTGGGTGCTTCCTTTTTGGTGCTGGAGGAAAATTGAAAGCTTACCGTGAGAAAACTTACCACAGCCCCAGTGCAGAATTCTCATACCACATTTGGTCATCCTATTCAAGACAGCATCCCAGAGCTCCCTGAGCCTCAGCGAGGGGAGGAAACAGCATATATTTTCCTTTCGGTCCAGAGAGAAGGGGAGACACTACAGATCAGGGGTCAGAAAGGTGCAGCCCACAGGCTAAACCTGCAGACCGTGGGATCCTTGGATCAGGACCAATGTCAACCTCGTTTTGGGGCTCCCCAATAAGTGGTGGGCAATGGGACCTGGCTGGACTGAGAGCTGCCAAGCAGATGGATCTGTATCTAGGGAAGTGCACATTGGCCTTTGATGATCAGTCCATGGTACTCTTGAAATCTATAGTAATAGCAGCAATAGTCCAGGCTCACGCTTGCAATCCCAGCATTATGGGAGGCCGAGGGGCGGATCACCCGAGGTCAAGAGTTCAATACCAGCCTGATCAACACAGTAAAACCCCATCTCTACTAAAAGTGCAAAAATTAGCTGGGCGTGGTGGTGGGTGCTTATAATCCCAGGTACTTGGAAGACTGAGGTGGGAGAATTGCCTGAATCTAGAAGGAAGAGTTGCAGTGAGCCAAGATCGTGCCTGTGCACTCCAGCCTGGGCCACATGAGTGAAATTCAGTCACAAACATAAAATAAATAAATAAGAGCGGTAATAGTAGTAAGTAAAAGTCACTGCATAGTTATTATGTGTTTTATTATAAACACTCTGCATATTAACTCAGAGAGTCTTCACAGAAACTCTATGAGCTGTTCACTTGGTATCAATCATGTGACGTCAACACGAAGCCCAAGAAGACCGGACTAAAAGGAACTGCTGTGGAATTTGCTGTGCGAAACAAAACCAAAAACAAAAACAATGCAGGATGCTCATTCTAACAATTTTGGAGAATTTCAGAACACCAGCAGCACAGCGTTAAAGCCACCTGCAGTCCTCCTGACAGCACAGCCCTGTGCCCGCACGGGTTTCAGGCCCAGGAAACTGGCCCTGGTCACAGACAGAGCTGGGATATGAACCTGCGCAGCCTGGATCTAGAGCCTGAGTCCCTAAGTGTGAAGCAGTACTGCCTTCCCACCCAGAACAGCGTTTGAAAGCCCTGTCTGGGCCAGTCCTGGTCTCTAATTGCAGGAGCCTCATTCTGACCAAGGGCACCCATTTAGCAGCCAGTCTCTGCTGCCCCCTCGTGGGCAGTGTCAGATGGCCACCTTGCTTCTGGGGAAGAGTCAGGACCACAGTCCCAGGCCCAGGCTCCCAGCAATGCTCCCAGATAGTGGTGCAGATGCCAGGGCTGACAACATCCAGAGAGCATCAGGACTGGTCCCTTGGCTCTTGCAGCCTCTACAGTCATCATCACGAATGGGCTGTTTGGGTGGGAGTTTCCCAAATCTTGTTCCTCTTTCAAACCAAGATTAAATGCCTTCTGACTCAGGGTCCCCCGCAACGTCTATCACAAAATGGTTCCAGTTCCTGGCATGTCAGAAGTGTTCAGGAAACTCCATCGACATAGTATTTTTCTGCAAATGGTCTATCTCTTTCCTCTTTCCTGGACCAGTCTAAAACTTGCAAATTAAAAACCCAACTGTTTTTCCTCTCCACGCTCCCACAACCGCAATACCTCTGACACCAGATGTGTGAGCTTTCCCCACACAACAATTCTCTAGTGCACGCCCACTGAATATCCTCTAATGCAGTCTCATCTGACACCATCTGCCTGGAGACAGTGCCAGATCCCACAGCCTAAGGGCTCAGTCCCACGAGAATTCTCCCATGTCAGAGGCCAGTCGCAAGTCCCAGGTTGTAACTGTGAGGCAGGCTCACCACAAGCCAGTTCCCAGCCTGTCTGGGTCTGGCGAGACACAACAGACCCACATCTAACACCTCTATGAAGCAGCGTTATTACCTGTAGCAAGAAGGGGTTCGATCTCAGTTTGAAGCAGTAATAAGAGATGGGAAACTCCCACCCAAACACGTGGGCAGCAAGGGACAACAGAAGGCTGCCTGGGGCAGATGGAGTCTTAGCTGCACATGCCCTGCTTGTCCTGCAGCTGCGGGACTGTGAAGACAGCCCGTTCTGGATTTCATCCTTTGGGGAACCACGACACGCTGGGCTAAAGTGCTGAAGGTCTTGGTCCCAGGGAGGGACGGGGACAGAGCTGGGGCTGTTATGGCCAGTCCCTCCACGCCAGGACGTTGCAGCCTAACACATTCTACAGTTACTCTCCTGAACTACAGGTGAGAAAAGAGGGACCCCTGGGACTGTGGTCCTGACTCTTCCCCAGAAGCAAGGTGGCCATCTGACACTGCCCACGAGGGGGCAGCAGAGACTGGCCGCCAAATGGGTGCCCTTGGTCAGGATGAGGCTCCTGCAATTAGAGACCAGGACTGGCCCAGACAGGGCTTTCAAACGCTGTTCTGGGTGGGAAGGCAGTACTGCTTCACACTTAAAGACTCAGGCTCTAGATCCAGGCTGCGCAGGTTCATATCCCAGCTCTGTCTGTGACCAGGGCCAGTTTCCTGGGCCTGAAACCCGTGCGGTCACAGGGTCCTGCTGTCAGGAGGGCTGCAGGTGGCTTTAACGCTGTGCTGCTGGTGTCCTGAAATTCTCCAAAATTGTTAGAATGAGCATCCTGCATTGTCTTGCCTTGTTTTTTATTTGGTTGCTTTTTTTTTTCCCCCCACAGGGAAGTTCCATAGCAGGTCCTGTCTGTCATTTTCCAGCCTAGTGTTCTTGGGTCGCATGTTGATGTTCACGTGGTTGATACTGAGTGAACCCTTCACAGGTTTTCTGTGAAGATTCTCTAAGTTAATATGTGGAGTACTTTATACTAAAACACATAATAAATATGCAGTGATTTTTAGTTGATACTGTGACTGTTATTTTAGATTTAAAGGGTACCATGGACCGATCCATCTGGCCAGGCAGCTCTCCACCCATCCACCAGATCCTATTGCTCAGCACTTACTGGGGAGCCCCCAAAACAAGTCTGACTTCGGTCCTGACCCAAGGATCCCACGGTCTGACAGGTTTGTTCTGTGGGCTGCATCTCGCTGACCCTTATTCTGTGTGCCTCCCCGCTCTCTCCGAACCAAAAGGAAAAAATACGCTGCTGCTTCCCCTTGCTGAGGCTCAGGGAGCTCTGGGATGCTGTCTTGGACAGGATGACCGGGTGTGGTGTGAGGATTCTGCACTGGGGCTGTGGTTAGCTTTCTCACGGTAAGCTTTGAATTTTCCTCCAGCACCAAAGGAGGAAGCACCCAGGCTTTCTTATCAGCTTTCCAGGGTGTCAGCAAGAGGGAAGGCTGAGGCTTAAAAGCCACGAGGACTCAAACATCGAAAAGTGAAGTCGGACTCATTATGACACAGCATTAGGTTGGGTCCTGCGTTTTCTTTAATCCAATCTGAAAATCCTTTTTAATTGGTGCGTTTACATCATTTTTGTTTAACATAATAATTGATACGGTTGGATTAAAACCTGACATTTCAGCAGCACTCTTTCGTTTGTTCTCTTCATGGTTTTTCTGCTGTCTGCTTGCTTGTGTAGTGTTCCAATGAGAAGTCCACTCTAACCCCTTTCTTTGGGTGCAGTATCTGTTTCCTCTGGCAGCCTTGGGTATTTTCTCAGTGTGTGTCTAACTGTGTACGTTGTTTTTGTAGTTGTTGAATCCTGCTTGGGTTTTCCAAGCTTCCCGGATCCGTGCCTTGATGTTTTCATCACTATCAGGAAAATTCTCCGCCATTATCTTTTCAAATATTTTTTTCTGCCTGCTCTGTCTTCTCTTTCTGGGATTCCAGTTATGCATATGTTGGACCATTAAATATTATCTCACAGTTCTTGGAGTATCTGCTCTTTTTGTTTCTCACTTATTTTCTTTTAGTTGGGTAATTTATACGGACCTGTCTTCAAGTGCACTCATTCATTCCTCAGCTATGTCAGATCTACTGATGAATCCATTGGAGACATTTCTAATTTCTGTCACTAGTTTTTCATTTCTAACATTTCTATCTGTTTCTTCCTTATAGCTTCTACCTCTCTGCTGAAACAACTCATCTGTTCATGTAAGCATTCCAAATAGTTACTTTAAATTTCCAGTCTGTTAGTTGAACACCTAGGTTATCTTTGAATCTGGTTCTGTTCATTGCTTTGTCTCCCTGTCTCCCTGTCTGTCTGTCTCTCTCACTCTCAGTGGTGCTATCTCATCATAATACCATGGCTAGAGTGCAGGTGGTTATTCACAGGTGAAATTACAGTGTACTATAGCCTGAACTCACAGGTTCAAGCAATCCTCCTGCTTCAGCCTCCTAAATAGCTGGGACTACAGGCGTGCATCCTGGTGCCCAACTGCTTTGTCTCTTGTTAGTAGGTTTTGCTTCCTTTTTAAGGTTTGCTATTTTGAATTTAATGCTAGACATCATGGGTAACACACTAGAAACTGAAGTAAGTGGTATGAGTAGCAAGAAATGGGCATAGCTTTTCTTCTGCTGCTAGACTGTGTGTGTGTGTATCTGTGTGCGTGTGTATCTGTATTTCGAGTGAGATTAGCAGGGAATAGTTTTGTTGTTGCTATGGTTATCTTAAACGCACCATCTGCTTCAAATGCTTCCAGTGCTACCTTGCGCTGGTTCTAGTGTGCTGGTAAGTATTGGTTTTCTGAAGGGTTTTTTAAATGCCCCGTTTCACCCTCAGCTTCAGGCCTGTCTTGTGCACTTGCTCTTCTGAGAGGGTCTCTCTGCGTGCTTTCTCTCCTCAGCATAGATCTCTGTTACCGGGGACTGGGTAACTCCATGGTAGCAGTGAGGAGTGCTTTCCAGCCTCCTGGTCCTGAGGAGTCCTGGTCCAGCCTCAACGTTAGGCAGGACCTTTGTTTGTTGGTGTTGGAGATGGGGCCTTGTCAGAGTTATTGACCATCCCCAGCAGTAAAAGACAAATTATCTGGGCTCAAGATGATTCCCTGTCCCTCTCCTAGGAGTCTAGAGTTTTAAAATGTTCCTTATCTTCAACCTCAATATGTCTCTGCCAGTGCCTTGAGGAAGACAAGATTTGCTGGCCATTTCCCAGTGATTGAAGGATTTTGTTCCTTAGGGGTGAAGCGTGTGAGCAGGGCTTATGCCCGTGCCCCTGAAGGCAGGCTTTCTCCATTCTTACCATTTACCACAATATTTCTCCTGGGTACATG
>JAKFGQ010000327.1:0-31069 GCA_021498475.1 Saguinus midas | reverse complement strand
CCATTTGTAATAGAATCCATTTTACTCCACAGGTGTTCATTATTCACTGAGGCTCTGAATAAGTGGTCATATGGAACAGAATCCTGACGAATTTTCAGGTGTGTGTCATTCAGTGAGATACTGAATCACTGGTCATTAGAGAGATGCAAATCAAAACCACATTGAGATACCATCTCACGCCAGTTAGAATGGCGATCATTAAAAATCTGGAGACAGCAGATGCTGGAGAGGATGTGGAGAAATAGGAACACTCTTACACTGTTGGTGGGAGTGTAAATTAGTTCAACCATTGTGGAAGACAGTGTGGCGATTCCTCAGGGACCTAGAAATAGAAATTCCATTTGACCCAGCAATCCCATTACTGGGTATATCCAAAGGGTCACCCAAAAAGGACTAATCAGACTGACATTTGGCTGGCATCATTCTGGAACAAGGGCAGCAGAAGAAGAAACTGGTATCATCCCTCATTGTTCTGCAGCTGCTGCAGGTATACCCCAGACAAGCAGGGCCTGGGTGGACCTCAGCACTCATACAGCAGAGGATAGATCATTAGAGGAAAACTAAGTAACAGAAATACTTCATCATCAACAATCTCAGTGTCCACACAGAGACCCAATTGAAAAATCAGCAACTACTAAGGCGACAGGCGGATAAATCCATAAAGATGGGAAGAAACCAGCGCAAAAAGGAATGAACAAAATCTCCAAGAAATGTGGGACTATGTGAAGAGACCCAACCTACGTTTGATAGGTGTACCAGAATGTGATGAAGAGAATGAATCAAGCTGGAAAACACTCTTCAGGATATTATCCAGGAAAATTTCCCCAACCTAGCAAGACAAGAAATAACTAAGATCAGAGCAGAACTGAAGGAGATAGAGACAAGAAAACCCTTCAAAAATCAATAAATCTAAGAGCTGGTTTTTGAAAAGATCAACAAAATAGACAGACCACTAGCCAGACTGATAAAAAGAAAAGAGAGAACAACCAAATAGATGCAATAAAAACGATAAAGGGAAATCACCACAGATTCCACAGAAATTCAAACCATCATCAGAGAATACTACAAACAACTGCTCAACGAAATAAGAGAGGACACAAACAGATGGAGAAACATTCCATGTTCGTGGTTAGGAAGAATCAATATCGTGAAAATGGCTATACTGCCCAAAGTAATTTACACAATCAATGCTATCCCCATCAAACTACCATTGAATTTCTTCACAGAACTGGAAAACCACCATGAATTTCATATGGAACCAAAAAGAGCCCGCATAGCCAAGTCAATTCTAAGCAAAAGAACACAGCGGGAGGCATCACGCTACCAGACTTCAAACTATACTACAAGGCTACAGTAATCAAAACAGCATGGTACTGGTACCAAAACAGAGATATAGACCAATGGAACAGAACAGAGGCATCGGAGGCAACACAACATATCTACAACCATATTATCTTTGATAAACCAGACAAAACAGGCAATGGGGAAAGGATTCCTATTTAATAAATGGTGTTGGGAAAACTGGCTAGCCATGTGCAGAAAGCAGAAACTGGACCCCTTCCTGACACCTTACACTAAAATTAACTCCAGATGGATTAAAGACTTAAACGTAAGACCTGACACCATAAAAACCCTAGAAGAAAATCTAGGCAAAACCATTCAGGACATAGGAGTAGGCAAGGACTTCATGAACAAAACACCAAAAGCATTGGCAACAAAAGCCAAAATAGACAAATGGGACCTAATCAAACTCCACAGCTTCTGCACGGCAAAAGAAACAGTCACTAGAGTGAATCGGCAACCATCAGAATGGGAAAAATCTTTGCAGTTTACACATCTGACAAAGGGCTGATATCCAGAATTTACAAAGAACTCAAACAGATTTACAGGAAAAAAACAAACAAGCCCATTCAAAATGGGCAAAGGATATTCACTGAAACTCTGAATGAGAGGACACTGTAAATAAACTCCTGACAATTACAGTGGTGTGCATTATTCACTGAGGCTCTGAGTGGCCATATGAAAGAGATTCCTGACTAATAAGAGATATATATTATTCACTGAGGCTCTGAATGAGTGGCCTTAGGAAAGAGACTCCTGACAATTACAGTGGTGTGCATTATTCACTGAGGCTCTGAGTGGCCATATGAAATAGACTCCTGACTATTCCACAGGTGTGTATGATTCACTGAGGCTCTGAAAGTTTGGCCATATGAAAGAGATTCCTGACTAATAAGAGATATATATTATTCACTGAAACACTGAATAAATGGCCATTTGTAATAGAATCCATTTTACTCCACAGGTGTTCATTATTCACTGAAACTCTGAATGAGAGGACACTGTAAATAAACTCCTGACAATTACAGTGGTGTGCATTATTCACTGAGGCTCTGAATGAGTGGCCTTAGGAAAGAGACTCCTGACAATTACAGTGGTGTGCATTATTCACTGAGGCTCTGAAAGTTTGGCCATATGAAATAGACTCCTGACTATTCCCCAGGTGTGCATTATTCACTGAAACTCTGAATGAGAGGACACTGTAAATAAACTCCTGACAATTACAGTGGTGTGCATTATTCACTGAAACTCTGAATGAGAGGCCATATAAAATAGACTAGTGTCTATTCCCCAGGTGTGCATTATTCACTGAAACTCTGAATGAGAGGCCATATAAAATAGACTAGTGTCTATTCCCCAGGTGTGCATTATTCACTGAGGCTCTGAATGAGTGGCCTTAGGAAAGAGACTCCTGACAATTACAGTGGTGTGCATTATTCACTGAGGCTTTGAGTTACTGACCATAAGAAATAGACTCCTGACTATTCCCCAGGTGTGCATTATTCACTGAAACTCTGAATGAGAGGACACTGTAAATAAACTCCTGACAATTACAGTGGTGTGCATTATTCACTGAAACACTGAATAAATGGCCATTTGTAATAGAATCCATTTTACTCCACAGGTGTTCATTATTCACTGAAACACTGAATAAATGGCCATTTGTAATAGAATCCATTTTACTCCACAGGTGTTCATTATTCACTGAGGCTCTGAGTGGCCATATGAAAGAGATTCCTGACTAATAAGAGATATATATTATTCACTGAAACTCTGAATGAGAGGACACTGTAAATAAACTCCTGACAATTACAGTGGTGTGCATTATTCACTGAGGCTCTGAATGAGGGCCATATGAAATAGACTCCTGACTATTCCACAGGTGTGTATGATTCACTGAGGCTCTGAATGAGTGGCCATATGAAAGAGACTCCTGACAATTACAGTGGTGTGCATTATTCACTGAAACTCTGAATGAGAGGACACTGTAAATAAACTCCTGACAATTACAGTGGTGTGCATTATTCACTGAGGCTTTGAGTTACTGACCATAAGAAATAGACTCCTGACTATTCCACAGGTGTGTATGATTCACTGAGGCTCTGAATAAGTTTCAATATAAAATGCACTCCTGACTATTCCACAGGTGTGTATGATTCACTGAGGCTCTGAGTGGCCATATGAAAGAGACTCCTGACAATTACAGTGGTGTGCATTATTCACTGAGGCTCTGAATGAGTGGCCATATGAAAGAGACTCCTGACAATTACAGTGGTGTGCATTATTCACTGAGGCTCTGAATAAGTTTCAATATAAAATGCACTCCTGACTATTCCCCAGGTGTGCATTATTCACTGAGGCTCTGAATGAGTGGCCATATGAAAGAGATTCCTGACTAATAAGAGATATATATTATTCACTGAGGCTTTGAGTTACTGACCATAAGAAATAGACTCCTGACTATTCCACAGGTGTGTATGATTCACTGAGGCTCTGAATAAGTTTCAATATAAAATGCACTCCTGACTATTCCCCAGGTGTGCATTATTCACTGAGGCTTTGAGTTACTGACCATAAGAAATAGACTCCTGACTATTCCACAGGTGTGTATGATTCACTGAGGCTCTGAATAAGTTTCAATATAAAATGCACTCCTGACTATTCCACAGGTGTGTATGATTCACTGAGGCTCTGAGTGGCCATATGAAAGAGACTCCTGACAATTACAGTGGTGTGCATTATTCACTGAGGCTCTGAATGAGTGGCCATATGAAAGAGACTCCTGACAATTACAGTGGTGTGCATTATTCACTGAGGCTCTGAATAAGTTTCAATATAAAATGCACTCCTGACTATTCCCCAGGTGTGCATTATTCACTGAGGCTCTGAATGAGTGGCCATATGAAAGAGATTCCTGACTAATAAGAGATATATATTATTCACTGAGGCTTTGAGTTACTGACCATAAGAAATAGACTCCTGACTATTCCACAGGTGTGTATGATTCACTGAGGCTCTGAAAGTTTGGCCATATGAAAGAGACTCCTGACTCTTCCCCAGGTGTGCATTATTCACTGAGGCTTTGAGTTACTGACCATAAGAAATAGACTCCTGACTATTCCCCAGGTGTGCATTATTCACTGAAACACTGAATAAATGGCCATTTGTAATAGAATCCATTTTACTCCACAGGTGTTCATTATTCACTGAAACTCTGAATGAGAGGCCATATGTAATAACGTCCTGAGTATTCCCCAGGTATGCATTATTCACTGAGGCTCTGAATAAGTTTCAATATAAAATGCACTCCTGACTATTCCCCAGGTGTGCATTATTCACTGAAACTCTGAATGAGAGGACACTGTAAATAAACTCCTGACAATTACAGTGGTGTGCATTATTCACTGAGGCTCTGAATAAGTTTCAATATAAAATGCACTCCTGACTATTCCCCAGGTGTGCATTATTCACTGAGGCTCTGAATAAGTTTCAATATAAAATGCACTCCTGACTATTCCCCAGGTGTGCATTATTCACTGAGGCTGTAAATGAGTGACTATATAAAGTAGACTCTTAACTCTTCCCCAGGTGTGCATTATTCACTGAAACTCTGAATGAGAGGCCATATAAAATAGACTAGTGTCTATTCCCCAGGTGTGCATTATTCACTGAAACTCTGAATGAGAGGCCATATAAAATAGACTAGTGTCTATTCCCCAGGTGTGCATTATTCACTGAGGCTCTGAATAAGTTTCAATATAAAATGCACTCCTGACTATTCCCCAGGTGTGCATTATTCACTGAGGCTCTGAATGAGGGCCATATGAAATAGACTCCTGACTATTCCCCAGGTGTGCATTATTCACTGAGGCTCTGAGTGGCCATATGAAATAGACTCCTGACTATTCCCCAGGTGTGCATTATTCACTGAGGCTCTGAATGAGTGGCCATATGAAAGAGACTCCTGACTCTTCCCCAGGTGTGCATTATTCACTGAGGCTCTGAATGAGGGCCATATGAAATAGACTCCTGACTATTCCCCAGGTGTGCATTATTCACTGAGGCTCTGAATGAGTGGCCTTAGGAAAGAGCCTCCTGAATACTCTTCAGGCGTGCATTTCTAGGTTGGGCTCTGAATGAGTGGCCATACGAAATAGAATCCTGACTTTCCCAAAGAGTATATTATTCAGTGAGGCTCTGAATGTGTGGCTATATGTAATAGACTTCTGAATACTCTACAGGTGTTTCTTATTCAGAGAAGCTCTGAATGAGAGGCCATATGTAATAACGTCCTGAGTATTCCCCAGGTATGCATTATTCACTGAGGCTCTGAAAGTTTGGCCATATGAAATAGTCTCCGGACTAGTCCACATGTGTGTATTATTTAATGAGGCTTTGAGTTACTGACCATAAGAAATAGACTCCTGACTATTCCCCAGGTGTGTATTATTGAATGAGAATCTGAAAAAGTGGGTATATGAAAAAGACTACTCACTATTCCAAAGTTGTGCATTAATCACTCAGGCTTTGATTTTGTAGTCATGTAAAATAGACTAGTGTCTATTCCCCAGGTGTGCATTATTCACTGAGGCTGTAAATGAGTGACTATATAAAGTAGAGTCCCAAATGTTCCCCAGGCATGAATTACTCCGTGAGGCTCCGCATGAGTGGTCCTATGAAATAGGATGCTGACTATCCTCCATGTTTGTATTATTCAGTGAATTTCTGAATGAGTGGCTATATGAAATAAACTGCTGAGTGCTGTACATTTGTGCATTATTCACTGAGGCTACGAGTGAGTGGCCATATGAAAGGGAATCCTGACTATTCCACAGGTGTGTATTCTTCACTGAAGTTCTGAATGTGTCGCCAAAGAAAATAGACACATGGCTACTCCACAAGTTTGCATTCTTCACTGATGCTCTGAATAAAAGGCCATGTGAAACAGACTCCAAGACTTTTCCGGGATGCATTACTCAATGAGGTTCTGAATGAGAGGACACTGTAAATAAACTCCTGACAATTACAGTGGTGTGCATTATTCACTGAGGCTCTGAATGAGTGGCCTTAGGAAAGAGACTCCTGAATACTCTTCAGGCGTGCATTTTAGGTTGGGCTCTGAATGAGTGGCCATACGAAATAGAATCCTGACTTTCCCAAAGAGTATATTATTCAGTGAGGCTCTGAATGTGTGGCTATATGTAATAGACTTCTGAATACTCTACAGGTGTTTCTTATTCAGAGAAGCTCTGAATGAGAGGCCATATGTAATAACGTCCTGAGTATTCCCCAGGTATGCATTATTCACTGAGGCTCTGAAAGTTTGGCCATATGAAATAGTCTCCGGACTAGTCCACATGTGTGTATTATTTAATGAGGCTTTGAGTTACTGACCATAAGAAATAGACTCCTGACTATTCCCCAGGTGTGTATTATTGAATGAGAATCTGAAAAGTGGGTATATGAAAAAGACTACTCACTATTCCAAAGTTGTGCATTAATCACTCAGGCTTTGATTTTGTAGTCATGTAAAATAGACTAGTGTCTATTCCCCAGGTGTGCATTATTCACTGAGGCTGTAAATGAGTGACTATATAAAGTAGAGTCCCAAATGTTCCCCAGGCATGAATTACTCCGTGAGGCTCCGCATGAGTGGTCCTATGAAATAGGATGCTGACTATCCTCCATGTTTGTATTATTCAGTGAATTTCTGAATGAGTGGCTATATGAAATAAACTGCTGAGTGCTGTACATTTGTGCATTATTCACTGAGGCTGTGAATGAGTGGCCATATGAAAGGGAATCCTGACTATTCCACAGGTGTGTATGATTCACTGAGGCTTTGAGTTAGTGACTATATGAAATAGAGTCCTGACTATTCCTCAGGTGTGTATTGTTGTCTGAGACTCTGATTAAGTGGGCATATGGAATAGACTTTTCACTATTCCAAATTTGTGCATTACTCACTCCGGGTTTGATTTTGTGGCCATATAAAATAGACTAGTGTCTATTCCCCAGGTGTGCATTATGTAATGAGGCTCTAAATGAATGGCTATATAAAGTAGACTCTTAACTCTTCCCCAGGTGTGTATTGCTAAATGAGACTCTGAGTAAGTGGGCATAAGAAAGAGACTCCTGACTCTTCCCCAGGTGTGCATTATTTACAGAGACTCTGAATGAGTAGCCTCTTGAAGTAGACTGTTGACTATTTCCCAGATGTGTATTATTCACTGAGGCCCTGAACGAGTGGCCATATGAAAGAGATTCCTGACTAATAAGAGATATATATTATTCACTGAAACACTGAATAAATGGCCATTTGTAATAGAATCCATTTTACTCCACAGGTGTGCATTATTCATTGATTCTCTAAATAAATCACCATATGTAACAGACTAGTGATTATTCCCACATGTGCATTAATCCAAGGGTTCTGCATGAGTGTCCATATCAAATAGACTCCTCACTATCACCCAGTTATGTATCATTCAGGAGGTGCTTAATTTGTGGCTATCTTAAATAGGGTCCTGACTACTCCACAGGTGTTCATTATTCACTGAAACTCTGAATGAGAGGCCATATAAAATAGACGCCTGACTATTGCCCCATTGTGCATAATTCAGGAAAGCTCTGAATAAGTGGTCATATGGAACAGAATCCTGACGAATTTTCAGGTGTGTGTCATTCAGTGAGATACTGAATCACTGGTCATATGAAAGAGACTCCTGACAATTACAGTGGTGTGCATTATTCACTGAGGCTCTGAGTGGCCATATGAAATAGACTCCTAATATTCACTGAGTATTCCTCATGTGTGCATTATTCACTGACTCTCTGAGTGGCCATATGAAATAGACTCCTGATTCTACCCCATGTGTGTATTATTCAGAGAGGCTCTGTATGAGTGGCCATATGAAATAGACTCCTGACTATTCCCCAGGTGCATTATTCACTGAGGCTCTGAATAAGTTTCAATATAAAATGCACTCCTGACTATTCTCCAGGTGAGTTTTATTCACACGGGCTCTGAATGAGGGGCCATATGAAATAGACTCCTGACTATTCCACAGGTGTGTATTCTTCACTGAAGTTCTGAATGAGTGGCCATATGAAATAGACTCCTGACTATTCCCCAGGTGTGCATTATTCACTGAGGCTCTGAATGAGTGGCCATATGAAAGAGACTCCTGACTCTTCCCCAGGTGTGCATTATTCACTGAGGCTCTGAATGAGTGGCCATATGAAATAGACTCCTGACTATTCCCCAGGTGTGCATTATTCACTGAGGCTCTGAATGAGTGGCCTTAGGAAAGAGACTCCTGAATACTCTTCAGGCGTGCATTTTAGGTTGGGCTCTGAATGAGTGGCCATACGAAATAGAATCCTGACTTTCCCCAAAGAGTATATTATTCAGTGAGGCTCTGAATATGTGGCTATATGTAATAGACTTCTGAATACTCTACAGGTGTTTCTTATTCAGAGAAGCTCTGAATGAGAGGCCATATGTAATAACGTCCTGAGTATTCCCCAGGTATGCATTATTCACTGAGGCTCTGAAAGTTTGGCCATATGAAATAGTCTCCGGACTAGTCCACATGTGTGTATTATTTAATGAGGCTTTGAGTTACTGACCATAAGAAATAGACTCCTGACTATTCCCCAGGTGTGTATTATTGAATGAGAATCTGAAAAGTGGGTATATGAAAAAGACTACTCACTATTCCAAAGTTGTGCATTAATCACTCAGGCTTTGATTTTGTAGTCATGTAAAATAGACTAGTGTCTATTCCCCAGGTGTGCATTATTCACTGAGGCTGTAAATGAGTGACTATATAAAGTAGAGTCCCAAATGTTCCCCAGGCGTGAATTACTCCGTGAGGCTCCGCATGAGTGGTCCTATGAAATAGGATGCTGACTATCCTCCATGTTTGTATTATTCAGTGAGGCTCTGAATATGTGGCTATATGTAATAGACTTCTGAATACTCTACAGGTGTTTCTTATTCAGAGAAGCTCTGAATGAGAGGCCATATAAAATAGACTAGTGTCTATTCCCCAGGTGTGCATTATTCACTGAGGCTCTGAATAAGTTTCAATATAAAATGCACTCCTGACTATTCCCCAGGTGTGTATTATTCACTGAGGCTCTGAATGAGGGGCCATATGAAATAGACTCCTGACTATTCCCCAGGTGTGTATTATTCACTGAGGCTCTGAATGAGTGGCCATATGAAATAGACTCCTGACTATTCCCCAGGTGTGCATTATTCACTGAGGCTCTGAATGAGGGGCCATATGAAATAGACTCCTAATATTCACTGACTCTTCCCCAGGTGTGCATTATTCACTGAGGCTCTGAATGAGTGGCCATATGAAATAGACTCCTGACTATTCCCCAGGTGTGCATTATTCACTGAGGCTCTGAATGAGTGGCCTTAGGAAAGAGACTCCTGAATACTCTTCAGGCGTGCATTTTAGGTTGGGCTTTGAATGAGTGGCCATAAGAAATTGAATCCTGACATTCCCCAAATAGTATATTATTCAGTGAGGCTCTGAATGTGTGGCTATATGTAATAGATTTCTGAAGACTCTACAGGTGTTTCTTATTCAGAGAGGCTCTGAATGACAGGCCATATGTAATAACGTCCTGAGTATTCCCCAGGTATGCATTATTCACTGAGGCTCTGAAAATTTTGACATATGAAATAGTCTCCGGAGTAGTCCACATGTTTGTATTATTTAATGAGGCTTTGAGTTACTAACCATAAGAAATAGAATCCTGACTATTCCCCAGGTGTGTATTATTGAATGAGAATCTGAAAATGTGGGTATATGAAAAAGACTACTCACTATTCCAAAGTTGTGCATTAATCACTCAGGCTTTGATTTTGTAGTCATGTAAAATAGACTAGTGTCTATTCCCCAGGTGTGCATTATTCATTGATTCTCTAAATAAATCACCATATGTAACAGACTAGTGATTATTCTTCACATGTCCATTAATCCAAGGGGTTCTGCATGAGTGTCCATATCAAATAGACTCCTCACTATCACCCAGTTATGTATCATTCAGGAGGTGCTTAATTTGTGTCTATCTTAAATAGGGTCCTGACTACTCCACATGAGTTCATTATTCACTGAATCTTTGAATGCCAGGCCGTATGAAATAGACACCTGACTATTGTCTCATTGTGCATAATTCATTAAAGCTCTGAATAAGTGTTCATATTTAACAGAATCCTGACAAATTTTCAGGTGTGTGTCATTCACTGAGGTACTGAATCACTGGCCATATGAAAAAGACTCCTGACAATTACAGTGGTGTGCATTATTCACTGAGGCTCTGAGTGGCCATATGAAATAGACTCCTAATATTCACTGAGTATTTCTCATGTGTGCATTATTCACTGAGGCTCTGAGTGGCCATATGAAATAGACTCCTAATATTCACTGAGTATTCCTCATGTGTGCATTATTCACTGAGGCTCTGAGTGGCCATATAAAATAGACTAGTGTCTATTCCCCAGGTGTGTATTATTGAATGAGAATCTGAAAAGTGGGTATATGAAAAGACTACTCACTATTCCAAAGTTGTGCATTAATCACTCAGGCTTTGATTTTGTAGTCATGTAAAATAGACTAGTGTCTATTCCCCAGGTGTGTATTGTTGTCTGAGACTCTGATTAAGTGGGCATATGGAATAGACTTTTCACTATTCCAAAGTTGTGCATTAATCCAAGGGTTCTGCATGAGTGGTCCTATGAAATAGGATGCTGACTATCCTCCATGTTTGTATTATTCAGTGAATTTCTGAATGAGTGGCTATATGAAATAAACTGCTGAGTGCTGTACATTTGTGCATTATTCACTGAGGCTACGAGTGAGTGGCCATATGAAAGGGAATCCTGACTATTCCACAGGTGTGTATGATTCACTGAGGCTTTGAGTTAGTGACTATATGAAATAGAGTCCCGACTATTCCTCAGGTGTGTATTGTTGTCTGAGACTCTGATTAAGTGGGCATATGGAATAGACTTTTCACTATTCCAAATTTGTGCATTACTCACTCCGGGTTTGATTTTGTGGCCATATAAAATAGACTAGTGTCTATTCCCCAGGTGTGCATTATGTAATGAGGCTCTAAATGAATGGCTATATAAAGTAGACTCTTAACTCTTCCCCAGGTGTGTATTGCTAAATGAGACTCTGAGTAAGTGGGCATAAGAAAGAGACTCCTGACTCTTCCCCAGGTGTGCATTATTTACAGAGACTCTGAATGAGTAGCCTCTTGAAGTAGACTGTTGACTATTTCCCAGATGTGTATTATTCACTGAGGCCCTGAATGAGTGGCCATATGAAAGAGATTCCTGACTAATAAGAGATATATATTATTCACTGAAACACTGAATAAATGGCCATTTGTAATAGAATCCATTTTACTCCACAGGTGTGCGTTATTCATTGATTCTCTAAATAAATCACCATATGTAACAGACTAGTGATTATTCCCACATGTGCATTAATCCAAGGGTTCTGCATGAGTGTCCATATCAAATAGACTCCTCACTATCACCCAGTTATGTATCATTCAGGAGGTGCTTAATTTGTGGCTATCTTAAATAGGGTCCTGACTACTCCACAGGTGTTCATTATTCACTGAAACTCTGAATGAGAGGCCATATAAAATAGACGCCTGACTATTGCCCCATTGTGCATAATTCAGGAAAGCTCTGAATAAGTGGTCATATGGAACAGAATCCTGACGAATTTTCAGGTGTGTGTCATTCAGTGAGATACTGAATCACTGGTCATATGAAAGAGACTCCTGACAATTACAGTGGTGTGCATTATTCACTGAGGCTCTGAGTGGCCATATGAAATAGACTCCTAATATTCACTGAGTATTCCTCATGTGTGCATTATTCACTGAGGCTCTGAGTGGCCATATGAAATAGACTCCTGATTCTACCCCATGTGTGTATTATTCAGTGAGGCTCTGAATGAGTGGCCATATGAAATAGACTCCTGACTATTCCCCAGGTGTGCATTATTCACTGAGGCTCTGAATAAGTTTCAATATAAAATGCACTCCTGACTATTCCCCAGGTGTGCATTATTCACTGAGGCTCTGAATGAGGGCCATATGAAATAGACTCCTGACTATTCCCCAGGTGTGTATTATTCACTGAGGCTCTGAATGAGTGGCCATATGAAATAGACTCCTGACTATTCCCCAGGTGTGCATTATTCACTGAGGCTCTGAATGAGTGGCCATATGAAAGAGACTCCTGACTCTTCCCCAGGTGTGCATTATTCACTGAGGCTCTGAATGAGTGGCCATATGAAATAGACTCCTGACTATTCCCCAGGTGTGCATTATTCACTGAGGCTCTGAATGAGTGGCCTTAGGAAAGAGACTCCTGAATACTCTTCAGACGTGCATTTATAAGTTGGGCTCTGAATGAGTGGCCATACGAAATAGAATCCTGACTTTCCCCAAAGAGTATATTATTCAGTGAGGCTCTGAATATGTGGCTATACGTAATAGACTTCTGAATACTCTACAGGTGTTTCTTATTCAGAGAAGCTCTGAATGAGAGGCCATATGTAATAACGTCCTGAGTATTCCCCAGGTATGCATTATTCACTGAGGCTCTGAAAGTTTGGCCATATGAAATAGTCTCCGGACTAGTCCACATGTGTGTATTATTTAATGAGGCTTTGAGTTACTGACCATAAGAAATAGACTCCTGACTATTCCCCAGGTGTGTATTATTGAATGAGAATCTGAAAAGTGGGTATATGAAAAGACTACTCACTATTCCAAAGTTGTGCATTAATCACTCAGGCTTTGATTTTGTAGTCATGTAAAATAGACTAGTGTCTATTCCCCAGGTGTGCATTATTCACTGAGGCTGTAAATGAGTGACTATATAAAGTAGAGTCCCAAATGTTCCCCAGGCGTGAATTACTCCGTGAGGCTCCGCATGAGTGGTCCTATGAAATAGGATGCTGACTATCCTCCATGTTTGTATTATTCAGTGAATTTCTGAATGAGTGGCTATATGAAATAAACTGCTGAGTGCTGTACATTTGTGCATTATTCACTGAGGCTACGAGTGAGTGGCCATATGAAAGGGAATCCTGACTATTCCACAGGTGTGTATGATTCACTGAGGCTTTGAGTTAGTGACTATATGAAATAGAGTCCCGACTATTCCTCAGGTGTGTATTGTTGTCTGAGACTCTGATTAAGTGGGCATATGGAATAGACTTTTCACTATTCCAAATTTGTGCATTACTCACTCCGGGTTTGATTTTGTGGCCATATAAAATAGACTAGTGTCTATTCCCCAGGTGTGCATTATGTAATGAGGCTCTAAATGAATGGCTATATAAAGTAGACTCTTAACTCTTCCCCAGGTGTGTATTGCTAAATGAGACTCTGAGTAAGTGGGCATAAGAAAGAGACTCCTGACTCTTCCCCAGGTGTGCATTATTTACAGAGACTCTGAATGAGTAGCCTCTTGAAGTAGACTGTTGACTATTTCCCAGATGTGTATTATTCACTGAGGCCCTGAATGAGTGGCCATATGAAAGAGATTCCTGACTAATAAGAGATATATATTATTCACTGAAACACTGAATAAATGGCCATTTGTAATAGAATCCATTTTACTCCACAGGTGTGCGTTATTCATTGATTCTCTAAATAAATCACCATATGTAACAGACTAGTGATTATTCCCCACATGTGCATTAATCCAAGGGTTCTGCATGAGTGTCCATATCAAATAGACTCCTCACTATCACCCAGTTATGTATCATTCAGGGAGGTGCTTAATTTGTGGCTATCTTAAATAGGGTCCTGACTACTCCACAGGTGTTCATTATTCACTGAAACTCTGAATGAGAGGCCATATAAAATAGACGCCTGACTATTGCCCCATTGTGCATAATTCAGGAAAGCTCTGAATAAGTGGTCATATGGAACAGAATCCTGACGAATTTTCAGGTGTGTGTCATTCAGTGAGATACTGAATCACTGGTCATATGAAAGAGACTCCTGACAATTACAGTGGTGTGCATTATTCACTGAGGCTCTGAGTGGCCATATGAAATAGACTCCTAATATTCACTGAGTATTCCTCATGTGTGCATTATTCACTGAGGCTCTGAGTGGCCATATGAAATAGACTCCTAATATTCACTGAGTATTCCTCATGTGTGCATTATTCACTGAGGCTCTGAATGAGTGGCCATATGAAATAGACTCCTGACTATTCCCCAGGTGTGCATTATTCACTGAGGCTCTGAAAGTTTGGCCATATGAAATAGACTCTAATATTCACTGAGTATTCCTCATGTGTGCATTATTCACTGACTCTGAGTGGCCATATGAAATAGACTCCTAATATTCACTGAGTATTCCTCATGTGTGCATTATTCACTGAGGCTCTGAGTGGCCATATGAAATAGAATCCTGACTTTCCCCAAAGAGTATATTATTCAGTGAGGCTCTGAATGTATGGCTATATGAAATAGATTTCTGAATACTCTACAGGTGTTTCTTATTCAGAGAAGCTGTGAATCAGAGGCCATATGTAATAACCTCCTGAGTATTCCCCAGGTATGCATTATTCACAGAGGCTCTGAAAGTTTGGCCATATGAAATAGTCTCCAGACTAGTCCACGTGTGTATTATTTAATGAGGCTTTGAGTTACTGACCAAAAGAAATAGACTCCTGACTATTTCCCAGGTGTGTATTATTGAATGAGAATCTGAAAAGGGGGTATATAAAAAGACTACTCACTATTCCAAAGTTGTGCATTAATCACTCAGGCTTTGATTTTGTAGTCATGTAAAATAGACTAGTGTCTATTCCCCAGGTGTGCATTATTCACTGAGGCTGTAAATTAGTGACTATATAAAGTAGAATCCCAAATGCTTCATAGGTGTGAATTAATCCGTGAGACTCCCCATGAATTGTCCTATGAAATAGGATGCTGACTATCCTCCATGTTTATATTATTTAGTGAATTTCTGAATACGTGGCTATATGAAATAATCTGCTGAATGTTGTACATTTGTGCATTTTCACAGAGGCTACGAGTGAGTGGACATATAAAAGGGAATCCTGACTATTCCACAGGTGTGTATGATTCACTGAGGCTACGAGTGAGTGGCCATATGAAATAGACTCCTGACTATTCCCCAGGTGTGTATTGTTGTCTGAGACTCTGATTAAGTGGGCATAAGAAAGAGACTCCTGACTCTTCCCAGGTGTGCATTATTCACTGAGGCTCTGAAAGTTTGGCCATATGAAATAGACTCCTGACTATTCCACAGGTGTGTATGATTCACTGAGGCTCTGAGTGGCCATATAAAATAGACTAGTGTCTATTCCCCAGGTGTGCATTATGTAATGAGGCTCTAAATGAATGGCTATATAAAGTAGACTCTTAACTCTTCCCAGGTGTGCATTATTCACTGAGGCTCTGAATGAGTGGCCATATGAAATAGACTCCTGACTATTCCCCAGGTGTGCATTATTTACAGAGACTCTGAATGAGTAGCCTCTTGAAGTAGACTGTTGACTATTTCCCAGATGTGTATTATTCACTGAGGCCCTGAACGAGTGGCAATATGAAAGATATTCCTGACTAATAAGAGATATATATTATTCACTGAAACACTGAATAAATGGCCATTTGTAATAGAATCCATTTTACTCCACAGGTGTGTTATTCATTGATTCTCTAAATAAATCACCATATGTAACAGACTAGTGATTATTCCCACATGTGCATTAATCCAAGGGTTCTGCATGAGTGTCCATATCAAATAGACTCCTCACTATCACCCAGTTATGTATCATTCAGGAGGTGCTTAATTTGTGGCTATCTTAAATAGGGTCCTGACTACTCCACAGGTGTTCATTATTCACTGAAACTCTGAATGAGAGGCCATATAAAATAGAGGCCTGACTATTGCCCCATTGTGCATAATTCAGGAAAGCTCTGAATAAGTGGTCATATGGAACAGAATCCTGACGAATTTTCAGGTGTGTGTCATTCAGTGAGATACTGAATCACTGGTCATATGAAAGAGACTCCTGACAATTACAGTGGTGTGCATTATTCACTGAGGCTCTGAGTGGCCATATGAAATAGACTCCTAATATTCACTGAGTATTCCTCATGTGTGCATTATTCACTGAGTCTCTGAGTGGCCATATGAAATAGACTCCTGATTCTACCCCATGTGTGTATTATTCAGTGAGGCTCTGAATGAGTGGCCATATGAAATAGACTCCTGACTATTCCCCAGGTGTGCATTATTCACTGAGGCTCTGAATAAGTTTCAATATAAAATGCACTCCTGACTATTCCCCAGGTGTGCATTATTCACTGAGGCTCTGAATGAGGGGCCATATAAAATAGACTCCTGGCTATTCCACAGGTGTGTATTCTTCACTGAAGTTCTGAATGTGTCGCCAAAGAAAATAGACACATGGCTACTCCACAAGTTTGCATTCTTCACTGATGCTCTGAATAAAAGGCCATGTGAAACAGACTCCAAGACTTTTCCGGGATGCATTACTCAATGAGGTTCTGAATGAGAGGCCATATAAAATAGACTCCTGACTATTCCCCAGGTGTGCATTATTCACTGAGGCTCTGAATGAGTGGCCTTAGGAAAGAGACTCCTGAATACTCTTCAGGCGTGCATTTTATGTTGGGCTCTGAATGAGTGGCCATACGAAATAGAATCCTGACTTTCACCAAAGAGTATATTATTCAGTGAGGCTCTGAATATGTGGCTATATGTAATAGACTTCTGAATACTCTACAGGTGTTTCTTATTCAGAGAAGCTCTGAATGAGAGGCCATATGTAATAACGTCCTGAGTATTCCCCAGGTATGCATTATTCACTGAGGCTCTGAAAGTTTGGCCATATGAAATAGTCTCCAGACTAGTCCACATGTGTATTATTTAATGAGGCTTTGAGTTACTGACCATAAGAAATAGACTCCTGACTATTCCCCAGGTGTGTATTGCTAAATGAGACTCTGAGTAAGTGGGCATAAGAAAGAGACTCCTGACTCTTCCCAGGTGTGCATTATTCACTGAGGCTCTGAGTGGCCATATGAAATAGACTCTAATATTCACTGAGTATTCCTCATGTGTGCATTATTCACTGACTCTGAGTGGCCATATGAAATAGACTCCTGATTCTACCCCATGTGTGTATTATTCACTGAGGCTCTGAATAAGTTTCAATATAAAATGCACTCCTGACTATTCCCCAGGTGTGCATTATTCACTGAGGCTCTGAATAAGTTTCAATATAAAATGCACTCCTGACTATTCCCCAGGTGTGCATTATTCACTGAGGCTCTGAATGAGGGCCATATGAAATAGACTCCTGGCTATTCCACAGGTGTGTATTCTTCACTGAAGTTCTGAATGTGTCGCCAAAGAAAATAGACACATGGCTACTCCACAAGTTTGCATTCTTCACTGATGCTCTGAATAAAAGGCCATGTGAAACAGACTCCAAGACTTTTCCGGGATGCATTACTCAATGAGGTTCTGAATGAGAGGACACTGTAAATAAACTCCTGACAATTACAGTGGTGTGCATTATTCACTGAGGCTCTGAATGAGTGTCCTTAGGAAAGAGACACCTAAATACACTTCAGGCGAGCATTTTTTGCTTGGGCTCTGAATGAGTGGCCATATGAAATAGAATCCTGACTTTCCCCAAAGAGTATATTATTCAGTGAGGCTCTGAATATGTGGCTATACGTAATAGACTTCTGAATACTCTACAGGTGTTTCTTATTCAGAGAAGCTCTGAATGAGAGGCCATATGTAATAACGTCCTGAGTATTCCCCAGGTATGCATTATTCACTGAGGCTCTGAAAGTTTGGCCATATGAAATAGTCTCCAGACTAGTCCACATGTGTGTATTATTTAATGAGGCTTTGAGTTACTGACCATAAGAAATAGACTCCTGACTATTCCCCAGGTGTGTATTATTGAATGAGAATCTGAAAAGTGGGTATATGAAAAAGACTACTCACTATTCCAAAGTTGTGCATTAATCACTCAGGCTTTGATTTTGTAGTCATGTAAAATAGACTAGTGTCTATTCCCCAGGTGTGCATTATTCACTGAGGCTGTAAATGAGTGACTATATAAAGTAGAGTCCCAAATGTTCCCAGGCATGAATTACTCCGTGAGGCTCCGCATGAGTGGTCCTATGAAATAGGATGCTGACTATCCTCCATGTTTGTATTATTCAGTGAATTTCTGAATGAGTGGCTATATGAAATAAACTGCTGAGTGCTGTACATTTGTGCATTATTCACTGAGGCTACGAGTGAGTGGCCATATGAAAGGGAATCCTGACTATTCCACAGGTGTGTATGATTCACTGAGGCTTTGAGTTAGTGACTATATGAAATAGAGTCCTGACTATTCCTCAGGTGTGTATTGTTGTCTGAGACTCTGATTAAGTGGGCATATGGAATAGACTTTTCACTATTCCAAAGTTGTGCATTAATCACTCAGGCTTTGATTTTGTAGTCATGTAAAATAGACTAGTGTCTATTCCCCAGGTGTGCATTATGTAATGAGGCTCTAAATGAATGGCTATATAAAGTAGACTCTTAACTCTTCCCCAGGTGTGTATTGCTAAATGAGACTCTGAGTAAGTGGGCATAAGAAAGAGACTCCTGACTCTTCCCCAGGTGTGCATTATTTACAGAGACTCTGAATGAGTAGCCTCTTGAAGTAGACTGTTGACTATTTCCCAGATGTGTATTATTCACTGAGGCCCTGAATGAGTGGCCATATGAAAGAGATTCCTGACTAATAAGAGATATATATTATTCACTGAAACACTGAATAAATGGCCATTTGTAATAGAATCCATTTTACTCCACAGGTGTGCGTTATTCATTGATTCTCTAAATAAATCACCATATGTAACAGACTAGTGATTATTCCCACATGTGCATTAATCCAAGGGGTTCTGCATGAGTGTCCATATCAAATAGACTCCTCACTATCACCCAGTTATGTATCATTCAGGGAGGTGCTTAATTTGTGGCTATCTTAAATAGGGTCCTGACTACTCCACAGGTGTTCATTATTCACTGAAACTCTGAATGAGAGGCCATATAAAATAGACGCCTGACTATTGCCCCATTGTGCATAATTCAGGAAAGCTCTGAATAAGTGGTCATATGGAACAGAATCCTGACGAATTTTCAGGTGTGTGTCACTCAGTGAGATACTGAATCACTGGTCATATGAAAGAGACTCCTGACAATTACAGTGGTGTGCATTATTCACTGAGGCTCTGAGTGGCCATATGAAATAGACTCCTAATATTCACTGAGTATTCCTCATGTGTGCATTATTCACTGACTCTCTGAGTGGCCATATGAAATAGACTCCTGATTCTACCCCATGTGTGTATTATTCAGAGAGGCTCTGAATGAGTGTCCATATAAAATACACTCGTGTCTATTCCCCAGGTGCGCATTATTCACTGAGGCTCTGAATAAGTTTCAATATAAAATGCACTCCTGACTATTCCCCAGGTGAGTTTTATTCACTGAGGCTCTGAATGAGGGCCATATGAAATAGACTCCTGGCTATTCCACAGGTGTGTATTCTTCACTGAAGTTCTGAATGTGTCGCCAAAGAAAATAGACACATGGCTACTCCACAAGTTTGCATTCTTCACTGATGCTCTGAATAAAAGGCCATGTGAAACAGACTCCAAGACTTTTCCGGGATGCATTACTCAATGAGGTTCTGAATGAGAGGACACTGTAAATAAACTCCTGACAATTCCTAAACTTGCACTACTCAGAGGGCTCTGAATGAGTGGCCTTAGAAAAGAGACTCCTGAATACTCTTCAGGCGTGCATTTTTAGGTTGGGCTCTGAATGAGTGGCCATACGAAATAGAATCCTGACTTTCCCCATGTGTGTATTATTCACTGAGGCTCTGAAAGTTTGGCCATATGAAATAGACTCCTGATTCTACCCCATGTGTGTATTATTCACTGAGGCTCTGAATAAGTTTCAATATAAAATGCACTCCTGACTATTCCCCAGGTGTGCATTATTCACTGAGGCTCTGAATAAGTTTCAATATAAAATGCACTCCTGACTATTCTCCAGGTGAGTTTTATTCACACGGGCTCTGAATGAGGGCCATATGAAATAGACTCCTGGCTATTCCACAGGTGTGTATTCTTCACTGAAGTTCTGAATGTGTCGCCAAAGAAAATAGACACATGGCTACTCCACAAGTTTGCATTCTTCACTGATGCTCTGAATAAAAGGCCATGTGAAACAGACTCCAAGACTTTTCCGGGATGCATTACTCAATGAGGTTCTGAATGAGAGGACACTGTAAATAAACTCCTGACAATTCCCTAAACTTGCACTACTCAGAGGGCTCTGAATGAGTGGCCTTAGGAAAGAGACTCCTGAATACTCTTCAGGCGTGCATTTTAGGTTGGGCTCTGAATGAGTGGCCATACGAAATAGAATCCTGACTTTCCCAAAGAGTATATTATTCAGTGAGGCTCTGAATGTGTGGCTATATGTAATAGACTTCTGAATACTCTACAGGTGTTTCTTATTCAGAGAAGCTCTGAATGAGAGGACACTGTAAATAAACTCCTGACAATTCCTAAACTTGCACTACTCAGAGGGCTCTGAATGAGTGGCCTTAGGAAAGAGACTCCTGAATACTCTTCAGGCGTGCATTTTTAGGTTGGGCTCTGAATGAGTGGCCATACGAAATAGAATCCTGACTTTCCCAAAGAGTATATTATTCAGTGAGGCTCTGAATGTGTGGCTATATGTAATAGACTTCTGAATACTCTACAGGTGTTTCTTATTCAGAGAAGCTCTGAATGAGAGGCCATATGTAATAACGTCCTGAGTATTCCCCAGGTATGCATTATTCACTGAGGCTCTGAAAGTTTGGCCATATGAAATAGTCTCCGGACTAGTCCACATGTGTGTATTATTTAATGAGGCTTTGAGTTACTGACCATAAGAAATAGACTCCTGACTCTTCCCAGGTGTGTATTATTGAATGAGAATCTGAAAAGTGGGTATATGAAAAGACTACTCACTATTCCAAAGTTGTGCATTAATCACTCAGGCTTTGATTTTGTAGTCATGTAAAATAGACTAGTGTCTATTCCCCAGGTGCATTATTCACTGAGGCTGTAAATGAGTGACTATATAAAGTAGAGTCCCAAATGTTCCCCAGGCATGAATTACTCCGTGAGGCTCCGCATGAGTGGTCCTATGAAATAGGATGCTGACTATCCTCCATGTTTGTATTATTCAGTGAATTTCTGAATGAGTGGCTATATGAAATAAACTGCTGTGTGCTGTACATTTGTGCATTATTCACTGAGGCTACGAGTGAGTGGCCATATGAAAGGAATCCTGACTATTCCACAGGTGTGTATGATTCACTGAGGCTTTGAGTTAGTGACTATATGAAATAGAGTCCCGACTATTCCTCAGGTGTGTATTGTTGTCTGAGACTCTGATTAAGTGGGCATATGGAATAGACTTTTCACTATTCCAAATTTGTGCATTACTCACTCCGGGTTTGATTTTGTGGCCATATAAAATAGACTAGTGTCTATTCCCCAGGTGTGCATTATGTAATGAGGCTTTAAATGAATGGCTATATAAAGTAGACTCTTAACTCTTCCCCAGGTGTGTATTGCTAAATGAGACTCTGAGTAAGTGGGCATAAGAAAGAGACTCCTGACTCTTCCCAGGTGTGCATTATTTACAGAGACTCTGAATGAGTGGCCATATGAAATAGACTCCTGACTAATCCCCAGGTATGTATTATTGAATGAGAATCTGAAAATGGGGGTACATAAAAAAGAGTACTCACTATGACAAAGTTGTGCATTAATCACCCAGGCTTTGATTTTGTAGTCATGTAAAATAGACTAGTGTCTATTCCCCAGGTGCATTTTTCACTGATGATGTAAATGAGTGACTATATAAAGTAGAGTCCCAAATGTTCCCCAGGCATGAATTACTCCGTGAGGCTCCGCATGAGTGGTCCTATGAAATAGGATGCTGACTATCCTCCATGTTTGTATTATTCAGTGAATTTCTGAATGAGTGGCTATATGAAATAAACTGCTGAGTGCTGTACATTTGTGCATGATTCACTGAGGCTCTGAATGAGTGGCCATATGAAAGGAATCCTGACTATTCCACAGGTGTGTATGATTCACTGAGGCTTTGAGTTAGTGACTATATGAAATAGAGTCCCGACTATTCCTCAGGTGTGTATTGTTGTCTGAGACTCTGATTAAGTGGGCATATGGAATAGACTTTTCACTATTCCAAATTTGTGCATTACTCACTCCGGGTTTGATTTTGTGGCCATATAAAATAGACTAGTGTCTATTCCCCAGGTGTGCATTATGTAATGAGGCTCTAAATGAATGGCTATATAAAGTAGACTCTTAACTCTTCCCAGGTGTGTATTGCTAAATGAGACTCTGAGTAAGTGGGCATAAGAAAGAGACTCCTGACTCTTCCCAGGTGTGCATTATTTACAGAGACTCTGAATGAGTGGCCATATGAAATAGACTCCTGACTATTCCCCAGGTGTGTATTGTTGTCTGAGACTCTGATTAAGTGGGCATATGGAATAGACTTTTCACTATTCCAAATTTGTGCATTACTCACTCCGGGTTTGATTTTGTGGCCATATAAAATAGACTAGTGTCTATTCCCCAGGTGTGCATTATGTAATGAGGCTCTAAATGAATGGCTATATAAAGTAGACTCTTAACTCTTCCCAAGGTGTGTATTGCTAAATGAGACTCTGAGTAAGTGGGCATAAGAAAGAGACTCCTGACTCTTCCCAGGTATGCATTATTTACAGAGACTCTGAATGAGTAGCCTCTTGAAGTAGACTGTTGACTATTTCCCAGATGTGTATTATTCACAGAGGCTCTGAATGAGTGGCCATATGAAAGAGATTCCTGACTAATAAGAGATATATATTATTCACTGAAACACTGAATAAATGGCCATTTGTAATAGAATCCATTTTACTCCACAGGTGTGCATTATTCATTGATTCTCTAAATAAATCACCATATGTAACAGACTAGTGATTATTCCCCACATGTGCATTAATCCAAGGAGTTCTGCATGAGTGTCCATGTCAAATAGACTCCTCATTATCCCCCAGTTATGTATCATTCAGGATGGTGCTTAATTTTTGGCTATCTCAAATAGGGTCCTGACTACTCCACAGGTGTTCATCATTCTCTGAAACTCTGAATGACAGGCCATAAAAAATATACGCCTGACTATTGCCCCATTGTGCATATTTCCAGAAAGCTCTGAATAAGTGGTCATATGGAACAGAATCCTGACGAATTTTCAGGTGTGTGTCATTCAGTGAGATACTGAATCACTGGTCATATGAAAGAGACCCCTGACAATTACAGTGGTGTGCATTATTCACTGAGGCTCTGAAAGTTTGGCCATATGAAATAGACTCCTAATATTCACTGAGTATTCCTCATGTGTGCATTATTTACAGAGACTCTGAATGAGTGGCCATATGAAATAGACTCCTGATTCTACCCCATGTGTATTATTCACTGAAACTCTGAATGAGAGGCCATATAAAATAGACTAGTGTCTATTCCCCAGGTGTGCATTATTCACTGAGGCTCTGAATAAGTTTCAATATAAAATGCACTCCTGACTATTCCCCAGGTGTGTATTATTCACTGAGGCTCTGAAAGTTTGGCCATATGAAATAGACTCCTGGCTATTCCACAGGTGTGTATTCTTCACTGAAGTTCTGAATGTGTCGCCAAAGAAAATAGACACATGGCTACTCCACAAGTTTGCATTCTTCACTGATGCTCTGAATAAAAGGCCATGTGAAACAGACTCCAAGACTTTTCCGGGATGCATTACTCAATGAGGTTCTGAATGAGAGGACACTGTAAATAAACTCCTGACAATTCCTAAACTTGCACTACTCAGAGGGCTCTGAATGAGTGGCCTTAGGAAAGAGACTCCTGAATACTCTTCAGGCGTGCATTTTAGGTTGGGCTCTGAATGAGTGGCCATACGAAATAGAATCCTGACTTTCCCAAAGAGTATATTATTCAGTGAGGCTCTGAATGTGGCTATATGTAATAGACTTCTGAATACTCTACAGGTGTTTCTTATTCAGAGAAGCTCTGAATGAGAGGCCATATGTAATAACGTCCTGAGTATTCCCCAGGTATGCATTATTCACTGAGGCTCTGAAAGTTTGGCCATATGAAATAGTCTCGGACTAGTCCACATGTGTGTATTATTTAATGAGGCTTTGAGTTACTGACCATAAGAAATAGACTCCTGACTATTCCCCAGGTGTGTATTATTGAATGAGAATCTGAAAAAGTGGGTATATGAAAAAGACTACTCACTATTCCAAAGTTGTGCATTAATCACTCAGGCTTTGATTTTGTAGTCATGTAAAATAGACTAGTGTCTATTCCCCAGGTGTGCATTATTCACTGAGGCTGTAAATGAGTGACTATATAAAGTAGAGTCCCAAATGTTCCCCAGGCGTGAATTACTCCGTGAGGCTCCGCATGAGTGGTCCTATGAAATAGGATGCTGACTATCCTCCATGTTTGTATTATTCAGTGAATTTCTGAATGAGTGGCTATATGAAATAAACTGCTGAGTGCTGTACATTTGTGCATTATTCACTGAGGCTGTGAATGAGTGGCCATATGAAAGGGAATCCTGACTATTCCACAGGTGTGTATGATTCACTGAGGCTCTGAATGAGTGGCCATATGAAATAGACTCCTGACTATTCCTCAGGTGTGTATTGTTGTCTGAGACTCTGATTAAGTGGGCATATGGAATAGACTTTTCACTATTCCAAATTTGTGCATTACTCACTCCGGGTTTGATTTTGTGGCCATATAAAATAGACTAGTGTCTATTCCCCAGGTGTGCATTATTCACTGAGGCTCTGAATGAGTGGCCATATGAAATAGACTCCTGACTATTCCCCAGGTGTGCATTATTCACTGAGGCTTTGAGTTACTGACCATAAGAAATAGACTCCTGACTATTCCCCAGGTGTGCATTATTTACAGAGACTCTGAATGAGTAGCCTCTTGAAGTAGACTTTTGACTATTTATCAGAGGTGTATTATTCACTTAGGCCATGAATGAGTAGACATGTGAAAGAGATTCCTGACTATTAAGAGATTTATATTATTCACTGAAACACTGAATAAATGGCCCTTTGTAATAGAATCCATTTTACTCCACAGGTGTTCATTATTCACTGAAACTCTGAATGAGAGGCCATATAAAATAGACTAGTGTCTATTCCCCAGGTGTGCATTATTTAAAGGGTTCTGCATGAGTGTCCATATCAAATAGATTCCTCACTATAACTCAGTTTTGTATCATTAAGGGAGGTGATTAATTTGTGGGTATCTTAAATAGGGACCTGACTACTCCACAGGTGTTCATTATTCACCGAAACTCTGAATGAGAGGCCATATAAAATAGACGCCTGACTATTGCCCCATTGTGCATAATTCAGAAAGCTCTGAATGAGTGGCCATATGAAAGGGAATCCTGACTATTCCCCAGGTGTGTATTATTCAGTGAATTTCTGAATGAGTGGCCATATGAAAGAGACTCCTGACAATTACAGTGGTGTGCATTATTCACTGAGGCTCTGAGTGGCCATATGAAATAGACTCCTAATATTCACTGAGTATTCCTCATGTGCATTATTCACTGAGGCTGCAAATGAGTGACTATATAAACTAGAGTCCCAAATGTTCCCCAGGTGTGAATTACTCTGTGAGGCTCAGCATGAGTGGTCCTATGAAATAGGATGCTGACTATCCTCCATGTTTGTATTATTCAGTGAATTTCTGAATGAGTGGCTATATGAAATAGATTGATGAGTGCTGTATATTTGTGCATTATTCACTGAGGCTGTGAGTGAGTGGCCATATGAAAGGGAATCCTGACTATTCCACAGGTGTGTCTGATTCACTGAGGCTTTGAATTAGTGACTCTATGAAATAGTCTGCTGACTATTCCTCAGGTGTGTATTGTTGTCTGAGACTCTGATTAAGTGGGCATATGGAATAGACTTTTCACTATTCCAAATTTGTGCATTACTCACTCCGGGTTTGATTTTGTGGCCATATAAAATAGACTAGTGTCTATTCCCCAGGTGTGCATTATTCACTGAGGCTCTGAATGAGTGGCCATATGAAATAGACTCCTGACTATTCCACAGGTGTGTATGATTCACTGAGGCTCTGAGTGGCCATATGAAAGGGAATCCTGACTATTCCACAGGTGTGTATGATTCACTGAGGCTTTGAGTTAGTGACTATATGAAATAGACTCCTGATTCTACCCCATGTGTATTATTCATTGAGGCTGAATGGTGGCCAAGAAACATAATAAGAAGAAATAACACAAGAAAAGAAGAATAACAGGAATATTGCTATTTTATGAATGGTATTAATAATGATCATTATTTTGTATATTTAAAGTGGATTATGTATATTTTATGTATCTAAAGTGGAGAGCTCTACAAGTGCTTATTAAGTTTACTTGTTACTGATCAGTCAGATTCTGGATATCTTATTAATTCGTTGAGTCTAAATTTTTATAATTTATCTCTTGATATATACCACTAATTTGAAATCTGTTTTATCAAATGAATAAATTGAACTCTTTATTTATTTGCTTCATTTCTGGTAAATCTTCTCCAATTTGTTTTAGTCTTTGTGTATCTGGATAAAATGGGTCTGAATATAGTATACTGTTAGGTTTTGGCTGTATCTTTTGATTAAATTTAGTCAATTTCAATTTAAGATTATATTTGATGTTACTGCTATTTTATTAATTCTTGATGTAAATTCTTATGTTGATGTTTTTACTTTTGGTATATTTTTAGAAAGGCTATCACTGGTTGTTTTTCTTTTCAGAAGTTTTTGTAAAGATAATGGTGTAATAAAATAGTACTTGCTTGTTCATAAAAGATTTTATCTTGTGAAGCTTAGTTTGGAGGATATGAAATTCTGGGCTGAAAGTTCTGTTCTTAAGGATATTAAATACAGCCTCCATTTCTCTGGCTTGTAGTTCTGTGAGAGATCCTGTAAGTAATAGGCTTCCTTGGGTAACCTGACCTTTCTCTCTGGCTGCCCTTAGTATTTTCCCTTTGTTTCAAAGAATCTAATGATTATGTGTCTTGGGGTTGCTGAAATATCTTTGAGTTCTCTGTATTACCTGAGGTTGAATAGTATCCTGTTTTTTAGATTGGGAAAATTCTCATAATATCCTGAAGAGTATTTTGCTGTCATTCTTCCATCATTCAGACACCTATCAACGTAGATTAGTCTTTTCACATAGTCCCATTATTCTTGGAAACTGCTCATTTATCCTTTTTCTATACTTGTCTTATTCCATTTTATTAATTTCTGACTCTGATATTTTCTGCTTGATCAATTCAGCTATTCAAACTTGACATATTCACCAAGTTCTCGTTGTATCAACTCCATTAGTTCATTTATATTCATATTGTCTTCTTTAAATATTTCATTAAACCTTTTCAAAGTTCTTATTTTACATGAGTTAGAACAGTTGTTTCAATAAAATATTTTATCACTCACCTTAAATACTTCAGATACTGGAACACAGTCTCTTCCATTAGGGCTTGTTCGTTGCTGATGAGGAACTATCCCTGTAGAGGGAGAGTTCTGACTTCGGTTTTCTCAGCCTTTTTGATTTTTTTTTCTTTATATGTGATTTTATCCATCTGATGTCTTTACAATTAGCGCCTTTCTGATTACTTTCCTGAGAGGATGTCCAATTTATTCATTCCCAGTGCTGGAATAGGCAACCACTGTGAGCCAAAACAACAGCGATAAGACTGATGGTGCTCTTCTGCCTAGGAATCTCCAGTTTGCTTCCTTCTGATGGCTAACAAGTTTCTGCTTACTAAACACCAGTCAGTAGGGGAACCAGTCCCTCACTGTGCACGAGCTGCTGAGGCGATGACAAAACCTGTGTGACAGTCGCGCTGGCGACCATGACTCCTCCACTGGAAATCTTTGTGGATGAGTGACCAAAATTCCTCTGAAAATGTGGTATCCTCATTTTTTCGCTTTTAGATTATAGTGGCATACATAGACCACTGTTTTTCATAGCACTTGGATGGCTCTGTTTGTGCCTTATAATAGACTTGTATTCATTCCCCAGGTAGTTATTGAGCAATGAGGCGATCTATAATGAATGTGCTATATAAAGTAGACTCTAACTCCAGGTGTGTATTCAATGAGACTCTGAGTAAGTGGGCATAAGAAAGAGACTCCTGACTCTTCCAGGTGTGCATTATTTACAGAGACTTGAATGAGTAGCATCTTGAAGTAGACTGTTGACTATTTCTAGATTTGTATTATTCACTGAGGCTGAACGAGTGGCCATATGAAAGAGATTCCTGACTAATAAGAAATATATATTATTCACTGAAACACTGAATGAAATGGCATTTGTAATAGAATCCATTTTATCCACAGGTGTGCATTGTTATTCATTGATTCAAATAAATCACCATATGTAACAGACTAGTGATTATTCCCCACATGTGCATTAATCAGGTTCTGCATGAGTGTCCATATCAGAATAGATTCTCACTATCCAGTTATGTATCATTCAGGAGGTGCTTAATTTGTGGCTATCTTAAATAGGGTCCTGACTACTCCACAGGTGTTCATTATTCACTGAACTCTGAATGAGAGGCCATATAAATAGCACCTGACTATTGCCCATTGTGCATAATTCAGGAAAGCTTTGAATAAGTGGTCATATAGAACAGAATCCTGATGAATTTTCAGGTGTCATTCAGTGAGATACTGAATCAATGCATATAAAAAGACTTTAATATTCATTTTCATGGTGTGCATTATTCACTGACTTCTGAGTGGCCATGAAAATAGACTCTGATTCCTTTCCCATGTGTGCATTATTCAGAGATGCTCTGTAAGATGTGCTATAAAATAGTCTCTATTCCCAGGTTGCATTATTCACTGAGGCTCTGAATAAGTTTCAATATAAAATAACTCCTGACTATTCTCCAGGTGAGTTTTACATTCACACATCTGAATGAGGCCATATGAAATAGACTCCTTATTTTACAGGTGTATTCTTCTCACTGAAGTTCTGAATGTGTGTGCAAAGAAAATAGACACATACCCACACAGTTTTCATTCTTTGTGATGCTTGGCCATGAAAGACTCAGACTATTTTCGGATGCATTACTCCTGGTCTGAGGTTCTGAATGAGAGGCACTGTAAATAAACTCCTGATAATTACTAAACTTGCACTGAGGCTCTGAATTAGTGGCCTTAAAAGAGACTTGAATTTCTTCAGGCTGCATTTTTATTGGGTCTCTGATCATAATAGACTCCTGATTCTTTCCATCAGTATATTATTCAGTGAGTCTCTGAATGTGTCTATACATAAAAGAGTCTTGACTCTATTACTCTCAGGGTGCTTTTCTTCAAGCTCTGAATGAGCGATATGTAATCTTTTGAGTATTTCCAGGTATGCTATTCACAGAAGCTCTGAAAGTTTGGCCATATGAAATAGTCTCCACTAGTCCATGTGTATATTATTTAATGCTGTTTGAGTTACTGACCATAAGAAATGACTTGACATTCAGGTGTATTATTCAATGAGAATCTGAAAAAGTGGGATATGAAAAGACTACTCAATATTCCAAAGTTGTGCATTAATCACTCAGGCTTTAATTTGTGTCACATGTAAAATAGACTATTGTCTATTCCCCGGTGCATTATTCGAGGCTGTAAATGAGTGAATATAAAGTAGAGTCCCAAATGTTCACAGGCATGAATTACTATTTTCCCTCGCATGAGTGGTCCTATGAAATGGGATGCTGACTACTCCAGATGTTTGTATATTCAGTGAATTCTGTATGAGTTCAATGAAATAAATAGTGCTGAACATTTGTGCATTATTCACTGAGGCTCTGAATTCTGAGTGGCATATGAAAGGGAATCCTGACTATTCCACAGGTGTGTATTTCACTAGGCTTTTGGACTATAATAGACTCTGACTTCCAGGTGTATTGTCTCTGGAATTGAGTCATTAGTCAAATTTGTGTTTATTACACTCATTCGGGTTTGATTTTGTATATAAAAATAGACTAGTGTCTATTCCCCAGGTGTGCATTATGTAATGAGGCTCTAAATGAATGGCTATATAAAGTAGACTCTCAACTCTTCCCAGTGTGTATTGCAAATGAGACTCTGAGTAAGGGCATAAAAGAGACTCCTGACTCTTCCCCAGGTGTGCATTATTTACAGAGACTCTGAGTGTCTTGAAGTAGACTGTTGACTATTTCCCAGATGTGCATTATTACTGAGGCTGAAAGAGTGGCCATATGAAAGAGATTCCTGACTATAAGAGATATATATTATTCACTGAAACACTGAATAAATGGCCATTGAAATAGAATCCATTTTACTCAGGTTTGTATTCATTGATTCTCTAAATAAATCACCATATGTAACAGACTAGTGATTATTGCCATGTGCATTAATCCAAG
>JAKFGQ010000326.1:0-31182 GCA_021498475.1 Saguinus midas | reverse complement strand
CTGGAGATTTGTACAGCAACTATCAAATCTAGCATTTGAAGACTGGCTCTAGGACGGTGCAGCCCGGTGGTGGAGGGTGTTTGCCACTATGGACACAATCTGCCCCTACTGAAGTACCTCCCAGAGCTGACGCAGCCTGCCATTGCCTAGGCAATTTGTTATAACAGAGAGACTCCACCAAGAGGCGGAGCGAACCACAGCAAAACAGAGCCCAGCAGCAGGGCGGACCGCGCTATCAGGGTCAGAGCCCCGCAGGCAAATAGTGAATAGACTGCCACCTAGTGGGCAGGACAGTGCAACAGATACTCATAAAGAAAGCCCCAACTCCCTGAGACAGAGCATCTAAGGGGGAAAAGGTGGTGTTTTATGAGTTGTGTTGCAGCAGACATAAACATATCCTCCCAACAACCCTGAATGAAAAACGGAGCTCACAGCTCAGCACTGAGCTCCTATAAAGCACAGACTCTCCTCAAGCAGCTCCCTGACCTGTATATCCAAAGAGTCACCCCAAAAAGGACTAATCAGACTGACATTTGGTGGCATCATTCTGGAACAAAGACAGCAGAAGAAGAAACTGGAAGCATCTCACTGTTCTGCAGCTGCTACAGGTATACCCCCAGACAAGCAGGGCCTGGAGTGGACCTCAGCACTCATACAGCAGAGGGGCTAGACCATTAGAAGGAAAACTAAGTAACAGAAATACTTCATCATCAACAATCTGGGTCCACACAGAGACCCAATTGAAAAATCAGCAACTACTAAGACGACAGGTAAATAAATCCATAAAGATGAAGAAACCAGCAAAAGGAGGAAAACACCTGAAACCAAAACACCTCACCTCCAAAAAGGACCAAAACTCCTCACCAGCAAGGAACAAAGCTGGACGGAGAATGAGTGATGAAATGACGGAATCAGACTTCAGAAAGTGGATAATGAGAAACTTCAGTGAGCTAAAAGAACATGTTCTAAATCAGTGCAAAGAAACTAAGAACCTTGAAAAAGATTTGAAAAAGATTCGAGGAATGATAACAAGAATGGACAACTTAGAGAGGAATATGAATGAATTGAAGGAGCTGAAAACACAACACGAGAACTTGAAGCATGCACAAGTTTCAACAGCCAAATTGACCAAGCAGAAGAAAGAATATCAGAAGTTGAAGATCAACTCAATGAAATAAAACGAGAAACCAAGATTAAAGAAAAAGCACAAAAGGAATGAACAAAATTCCAAGAAATGTGGGACTATGTGAAGAGACCCAACCTACGTTTGATAGGTGTACCAGAATGATGAAGAGAATGAATCCAAGCTGGAAAACACTCTTCAGGATATTATCCAGGAAAATTTCCCAACCTAGCAAGACAGGTCAATACTCAACTCCAGGAAATACAGAGAACACCACAAAGATACTCCGCAAGAAGAGCAACCCCAAGGCACATAATCGTCAGATTCACCAGGGCTGAAATGAAGGAGAAAATACTAAGGGCAGCCAGAGAGAAAGGTCGGGTCACCCACAAAGGGAAGCCCATCAGACTCACAGCAGATCTCGCAGAGACTTACAAGCCAGAAGAGAGTGGGGGCCAATATTCAACATCCTTAAAGAAAACAACTTTCAACCCAGAATTTCATATCTAGCCAAACTGAGCTTCATAAGTGAAGGAAAAATAAAATCATTCATGAACAAGCAAGTTCTCAGAGATTTTGTCACTACTAGGCCTGCTTTACAAGAGCTCCTGAAAGAGGCACTACACATAGAAAGAAACAACCAGGAGGCAAGATGGCGTCGTAGAGGTGACTCAGGGTTGCATCTCTCGGTGAAGGCACAGAGGGTGAGTCCTAGCCGCATTCTCGGATGGATCTTTTATGCCCACAGAGTGTTGAAAGTCCCAGGTGTGGAGGACGCAGTCAGCCGCAGCGGCTCCTGCATCTTCGGCCGCTCCAGCAAGCGGGGACTCCGGCGTGAACTCACTGGTCTGGGTGCCCTGTTAAACCGGCAATCTGAGATTTGGAAGGGCAGATTGGCATGTCCATCTGATTAAACAGGACTTGGACAATGAGCCAGACCAGGAGTTTCCTGGGAAGCGTGAACTGAGCCGGGGTAGTGGGCAGTGGCACGGGAGATCGCACAGATCCCAGTGCCCTATCGGCAGGCTCCTGGGGCGCCAGTGAGAGAGTCGACCTTTCAGCTTGGGGAGAGGAAGAGAGAGGACGGACTCTGAGGCAGGGAGCTGGGTGATCGGGCTCGGCGGGTCCCACGCTCACGGGACAAGCAGGGCGGCGACTGGAGGCGCTTGGGGCTGAGAGTTTGTTGCCAGCATCTAGGACGGTGCAGCCCGGTGAGGGAGGGGCGTCCACCATTGATGACAGTGCACCCCACTTAAGTACCGCCCAGGACTGCCTGCCGTTGCCGAGGCAACCTGCCATAACAGAGACTCCACCAGGCAGCAACAGGGGCGGACCCAGCAGCAGGTCAGAGCCCCGGCAGGCAAATAGTGAATAGACTGCCACCTAGTGGGGCAGGACAGTGCAACAGATACTCATAAAAGCCCCAACTCCCTGAGACAGAGCATCTAAGGGTGAAAAAAAAAAAAAGTGGTGTTTTATGAGTTCTATTGCAGCAGACATAAACAACCTCCCAACAACCCTGAATGAACAACAGACTCACAGCTCAGCACTGGAGCTCCTATAAAGCACAGACTGTCTCCTCAAGCAGCTCCCTGACCCCTGTATATCAAGGAGTCACCCAGAAAGGACTAATCAGACTGACATTTGGCTGGCATCATTCTGGAACAAGGGCAGCAGCAGAAGAAACTGGTATCATCCCTCACTGTTCTGCAGCTGCTGCAGGTATACCCCAGACAAGCAGGGCCTGGGTGGACCTCAGCACTCATACAGCAGAGGATAGATCATTAGAGGAAAACTAAGTAACAGAAATACTTCATCATCAACAATCTCAGTGTCCACACAGAGACCCAATTGAAAAATCAGCCAATACTAAGCGACAGGCGGATAAATCCATAAAGATGGGAAGAAACCAGCGCAAAAGGAGGAAAAACACCGAAACCAAAACACCTCACCTCCAAAAAAAGACCAAAACTCCTCACCAGCAAGGGAACAAAGCTGGATGGAGAATGAATGTGACGAAATGACGGAATCAGACTTCAGAAAGTGGATAATGAGAAACTTCAGTGAGCTAAAGGAACATGTTCTAAACCAGTGCAAAGAAACTAAGAACCTTGAAAAAAGATTTGAAAAAAGATTCGAGGAATTGATAACAGAATGGACAACAGAGAGGAATATGAATGAATTGAAGGAGCTGAAAAACACAACACGAGAACTTCGTGAAGCATGCACAAGTTTCAACAGCCGAATTGACCAAGCAGAAGAAAGAATATCAGAAGTTGAAGATCAACTCAATGAAATAAAACGAGAAACCAAGATTAAAGAAAAAGCACAAAAGGAATGAACAAAATCTCCAAGAAATGTGGGACTATGTGAAGAGACCCAACCTACGTTTGATAGGTGTACCAGAATGTGACGAAGAGAATGAATCCAAGCTGGAAAACACTCTTCAGGATATTATCCAGGAAAATTTCCCCAACCTAGCAAGACAGGTCAATACTCAACTCCAGGAAATACAGAGAACACCACAAAGATACTCTGCAAGAAGAGCAACCCCAAGGCACATAATCGTCAGATTCACCAGGGTTGAAACGAAGGAGAAAATACTAAGGGCAGCCAGAGAAAGGTCAGGTCACCCACAAAGGAAGCCCATCAGACTCACAGCAGATCTCTCTCAGAGACTCTACAAGCCAGAAGAGTGGGGGCCAATATTCAACATCCTTAAAGAAAAGAGCTTTCAACCCAGAATTTCATATCCAGCCAAACTGAGCTTCATAAGTGAAGGAAAAATAAAATCCTTCACGAACAAGCAAGTACTCAGAGATTTTGTCACCACTAGGCCTGCTTTACAAGAGCTCCTGAAAGAGGCACTACACATAGAAAGAAACAACCAGTTCCAGCCATCCTAAAAGCATACCAAATGCTAAAGACCATCAACAAAATGAAGAATGTACATGAACCAATGGGCAAAACAGCCAGCTAGCATCAAAATGGCAGTATCAAATTCACACATAACAATATTAACCCTGAATGTAAATGGGCTAAATGCACCAATCAAAAGACACAGACTGGCAAATTGGATAAAAACCAAAACCCATCGGTGTGCTGTATCCAGGAAACCCACCTCACATGCAAAGATACACAAAGGCTCAAAATAAAGGATGGAGGAAGATTTACCAAGCAAATGGAGAGCAAAAAAGCAGAGTTGCAATTCTCATCTCTGATAAAATAGACTTTAAAGTAACAAAGATCAAAAGGGACAAAGAAGGTCATTACATAATGGTAAAAGGATCGATACAACAAGAAGAGATAACGATTCTAAATATATATGGACCCAATGTAGGAGCACCCAGATATATAAGGCAAGTTCTTAATGACTTACAAAGAGACTTAGACTCCCACACAATAATAGTGGGAGACTTTAACACTCCACTGTCAATAGCAGACAGATCAACCAGACAGAAAATTAACAAGGATATCCAGGACTTGAACTCAGACCTGGAACAAGCAAACCTGATAGACATTTACAGAACTCTCCACCCCAAATCCACAGAATATACATTCTTCTCAGCACCACATCACACCTACTCCAAAATTGACCACATAATTGGAAGTAAAGCACTCCTCAGCAAATGCAAAACAACGGAAATCATAACAAACAGTCTCTCAGACCATAGTGCAATCAAGTTGGAACTCAGAATTCAGAAAATAACTCAGAACCGCACAGCTTCATGGAAACTGAACAACTGGCTCTTGAATGTTGATTGGATAAACAATGAAATGAAGGCAGAAATAAAGAAGTTCTTTGAAACCAACGAGAATGAAGACACAACGTACCAGAATCTCTGGGACACATTTAAAGCAGTCTGTAGAGGAAAATATATAGCAATAAGTGCCCACATGAGAAGAGTGGAGAGATCCAAAATTGACACCCTATCATCAAAATTGAAAGAGCTAGAGGAGCAAGATCAAAAAAGCTCAAAACCTAGCCGAAGACAAGAAATAACTAAGATCAGAGCAGAATGAAGGAGATAGAGACAAGAAAAACCCTTCAAAAAATCAATAAATCTAAGAGCTGGATTTTCGAAAAGATCAACAAAATAGACAGACCACTAGCCAGACTGATAAAAAAAAAGAGAGAACAACCAAATAGATGCAATAAAAAACGATAAAGGGGAAATCACCACAGATTCCACAGAAATTCAAACCATCATCAGAGAATACTATAAACAACTCTATGCACATAAACTAGTAAATCAGGAAGAAATGGATAAATTCCTGGACGCCTGTGTCCTCCCAAGCCTAAACCAGGAGGAAGCCAAAACTATGAATAGACCAATAACAAGGTCTGAAGTTGAGGCAGCAATTAAACCTACCACACAAAAAGCCCAGGTCCAGATGGGTTCACAGCTGAATTCTACCAGACACACAAAGAGGATCTGGTACCATTCCTTCTGAAACTATTCCAAATAATCCAAAGAGGAACCCTTCCCAAATCATTTTATGAGACCAACATCATCCTGATACCAAAACCTGGCAGAGACTCAACAAGAAAAGAAAACTTCAGGCCAATATCCATGATGAACATAGATGCAAAATCTTCAATAAAATACTGGCAAACCGATTGCAACAGCACATTAAAAACTTATCCATCATGATCAAGTAGGATTCATCCGGGGATGCAAGGCTGGTTCAACATATGCAAGTCTATAAATGTAATTCACCACATAAACAGAAGCAAAAACAAAACACATGATTATCTCAATTGACAGAGAAGGCATTTGACAAAATTCAACAGCCCTTTATGCTAAAACCCTCAATAAACTTGGTATTGATGGAACATATCTCAAAGTAATAAAAGCTATTTATGACAAACCAACAGCCAATATCATACTTAATGGGCAAAACTGGAAGCATTCCTTTGAAATCCGGCACTAGACAAGGATGCCCTCTCACCACTTCTATTCAACATAGTACTGGAAGTTCTAGCCAGAGCAATCAGGCAAGAAAAAGAAATAAAGGGTATTCAAATAGGAAAGGTGGAAGCCAAATTGTCTCTATTTGCAGACGACATGATAGTATACCTCGAAGACCCCATCACCTCAGCCCAAAAATTCCTGCAACTGATAAGCAACTTCAGCAATGTCTCAGGATATAAAATCAATGTTCAAAAATCACAAGCATTCCTATACACCAATAACAGACTTAAAGAGAACCAAATCAAGAACGAACTGCCATTCACAATTGCTACAAGGAAAATAAAATACCTAGCAATACAACTCACTAGGAATGTAAGGGACCTCTTTAAGGAAAACTACAAACAACTGCTCAACGAAATAAGAGGACACAAACAGATGGAGAAACATTCCATGTTCGTGGTTAGAAGGAATCAATATCGTGAAAATGGCTATACTGCCCAAAGTAATTTACACAATCAATGCTATCCCCATCAAACTACCATTGAATTTCTTCACAGAACTGGAAAAAACCACCATGAATTTCATATGGAACCAAAAAAGAGCCCGCTTAGCCAAGTCAATTCTAAGCAAAAAGAACACAGCGGGAGGCATCACGCTACCAGACTTCAAACTATACTACAAGGCTACAGTAATCAAAACAGCATGGTACTGGTACCAAAACAGAGATATAGACCAATGGAACAGAACAGAGGCATCGGAGGCAACACAACATATCTACAACCATATTATCTTTGATAAACCAGACAAAAACAGGCAATGGGGAAAGGATTCCCTATTTAATAAATGGTGTTGGGAAAACTGGCTAGCCATGTGCAGAAAGCAGAAACTGGACCCCTTCCTGACACCTTACACTAAAATTAACTCCAGATGGATTAAAGACTTAAACGTAAGACCTGACACCATAAAAACCCTAGAAGAAAATCTAGGCAAAACCATTCAGGACATAGGAGGCAAGGACTTCATGAACAAAACACCAAAAGCATTGGCAACAAAAGCCAAAATAGACAAATGGGACCTAATCAAACTCCACAGCTTCTGCACAGCAAAGAAACAGTCACTAGAGTGAATCGGCAACCATCAGAATGGGAAAAATCTTTGCAGTTTACACATCTGACAAAGGGCTGATATCCAGAATTTACAAAGAACTCAAACAGATTTACAGGAAAAAACAAACAAGCCCATTCAAAAATGGGCAAAGGATATGAACAGAAACTTTACAAAAGAAGACATACATGAGGCCAACAAACATATGAAAAAGTGCTCATCATCATTGGTCATTAGAGAGATGCAAATCAAAACCACATTGAGATACCATCTCACACCAGTTAGAATGGCGATCATTAAAAAATCTGGAGACAGCAGATGCTGGAGAGGATGTGGAGAAATAGGAACACTCTTACACTGCTGGTGGGAGTGTAAATTAGTTCAACCATTGTGGAAGACAGTGTGGCGATTCCTCAGGGACCTAGAAATAGAAATTCCATTTGACCCAGCAATCCCATTACTGGTATCTATCAAGGACTATAAATCGTTCTACTATAAGGACACATGCACACGAATGTTCATTGCAGCACTGTTTACAATAGCAAAGACCTGGAACCAACCCAAATGCCCAACGATGATAGAGTGGACTGGGAAAATGTGGCACATATACACCCTGAAATATTATGCAGCAATCAAAAATGATGAGTTTGTGTCCTTTGTAAGGACATGGATGAATCTGTAGAACATCATTCTCAGCAAACTGACACAAGAACAGAAAAAGAAATACCGCATATACTCACTCATAGGTGGGTGAGAAAAATGAGAACACATGGACACAGAGAGGCGGTCTACTATACACTGGGGACTGTTGGGGGGAATGGTGGAGGGACAGCAGTGGGGGCTGGGGGGGATAGCCTGGGGATGAATACCAAGTGTGGGTGAACGGGAGGAAAGCAGCAAAACACACTGCCATGTGTGTACCTATGCAACTATCTTTCACATTCTTCACATGTACCCCCAAACCTATAATGCAATAAAAATTAAAAAAAAAAAGAAACAACCAGTACCAGCCATCCGAAAAGCATACCAAATGTTAAAGAGCATCAACCAAATGAAGAATATACGTGAACCAATGGGCAAAACAGCCAGCTAGCATCAAAATGGCAGTATCAAATTCACACATAACTATATTAACCCTAAATGTAAATGGGTTAAATGCAACAATCAAAAGACACAGACTGACAAATTGGATAAAAAACCAAAACCCGTTGGCGTGCTGTATCCAGGAAACCCACCTCACATGCAAGGATACACAAAGGCTCAAAATAAAGGGATGGAGGAAGATTTACCAAGCCAATGGAAAGCAAAAAAAAAAAAGCAGGAGTTGCAAATCTCGTCTCTGATAAAATAGACGTTAAAGCAACAAAGATCAAAAGGGACAAAGAAGGTCATTACATAATCGTAAAAGGATCAATACAACAAGAAGAGCTAAGGATTCTAAATATATATGGACCCAATGCAGGACCACCCAGATATGTAAAGCAAGTTCATAATAACTTACTAAGAGACTTAGGCTCCCACACAATAATAGTGGGAGACGTTAACACTCCACTGTCAATAGCAGACAGATCAACCAGACAGTAAATTAACAAGGATATCCAGGACTTGAACACAGACCTAGAACAAGCAAACCTGATAGACATTTACAGAACTCTCACACCCAACCACAGAATATACATTCTTCAGCACCACATCACACCTACTCTAAAACTGACCACATAATTGGAAGTAAAGCACTCCTCAGCAAATGCAAAACAACTGAAATCACAACAAACAGTCTCTAAGACCATAGTGCAATCAAGGTGGAACTCAGAATTCAGAAAATAACTCAGAACCGCACAGCTTCATGGAAACTGAAGAACTGGCTCCTGAATGGTGATTGGATAAAAAAAGAAATGAAGGCAGAAATAAAGAAGTTTTTTTATAACAAGGTAAATGAAGACACAACGTACCAGAATCTCTGGGACACGTTTAAAGCAGTCTGTAGAGGAAAATATATAGCAATAAGTGCCCACATGACAAGAGTGGAGAGATCCAAAATTGACACCCTATCGTCAAATTTGAAAGAGCTAGAGGAGCAAGATCAAAAAACTCAAAACCTAGCTGAAGACAAGAAATAACTAAGATCAAAGCAGAACTGAAGGAGATAGAGACAAGAAAAACCCTTCAAAAAATTAATAAATTCAAGAGCTGATTTTTCAAAAAGATCAACAAAATAGACAGACCACTAGCCAGACTGATAGAAAAGAGAGAACAACAAATTAGATGCAATAAAAAACGGTAATGGGGGAAATCACAACAGATTCCACAGAAATTCAAACCATCATCCGAGAATACTACAAACAACTCTGCACATAAACTAGTAAACCAAGAAGAAATGGAAAAATTCGTGGAGGCCTGTGTCCTCCCAAGCCTAAAGCAGGAGGAATGCAAAACTATGAATAGACCAATAACGGGTCTGAAGTTGAGGCAATTGAGCCTACCACACAAAAAGCCCAGGTCAGATGGGTTCACAGGAATTCTACCAGACAAACAAAGAGGATCTGGTACCATTCCTTCTGAAACTATTCCAAATAATTCAAAAGAGGAACCCTTCCCAAATCATTTTATGAGACCAACATCATCCTCATATGCAAAACTGGCAGAGACTCAACAAGAAAAAAAACTTCAGGCTAATATCCATGATGAACATTGATGCAAAATCTTCAATAAAATACGGGCAAACCGACTGCAACAGCATATTAAAAACTTATCCATCATGATCAAGTAAGATCATCCGGGATGCAAGCCTGGTTCAACATACACAGTCTATAAATGTAATTCACCACATAAAGAGATGCAAATCAAAACCACATTGAGATACTATCGCAAGCCAGTTAGAATGGCATCATTAAAATATGGAGCAATAGCGGATGCTGGAGAAAATATGGAGAAAGAGAACACTCTTACACTGTTGGTGGGAGGTAGATTAGTTCAACCCTTGTGGAAGACATGTGGATACTCAATGACCTAGAAATAGAAATTTTATTAGACCAAGCAATCCCAGTACTGGGTATATCCAAGGACTATAAATCATTTTGTAGTATAAAGACACATGCACACGAATGTTCATTGCAGTAGAGTTTACAATAGCAAAGACCTGAACCAAAATGCATCAATGATAGACTGGACTGAAAAAATGTGGCACATATTCACCATGGAATATTATGCAGCAATCAAAATGATGAGTTTTGCGTCCTTTGTGGAGGACATGGATGAATCTGTAGAACATCATTCTCAGCAAACTGACACAAGAAAAAGAAGAAATACCGATATTCTCACTTAGGCTGAGAGAAAAATTAGAACACATGGACACAGGGATAGTCTAGTACACACTGGGGTTTATTGGGTAATTGAGGGAGGACTGGGTGCTGGGAGGGATAGCTTGATAATGCCAATGTGGGTGAAGGTGGAAGGCAGCAAAACACACTGCCATCATGTGTATCAAAATTACCTTACATGATCTGCATATGTACAAAACCTAAAATGCAACACATAATAAAAAAGACAGACCTTTTCTATAGTAAGGAATCTAATGAATATGGCCACATCTTCTGAGCCTCACTGAATAATACACACCTGGAGAATAATTGGGGGTCTATTTTCCATGGACCTTCATTCAGAGCCTCTGTAAATAATGTACACCCATGGAGTAGCCAGGAGTCTGTTATATTAGGACACACATTCATAGCCACAGTGGATAATATGCACGTTTGGATTAATCAGGATTCCATTTTGCATGGCCACCGATTCGTAACCTCAGTGAAAAATGCACAAATATAAGGTACTCAGCAGTCTGTTTCATGTAAACACTCATTCAGAGATTCATGGAATAACACAAATATTTAATATAGACAGCATCCTGTTTCATATGGTAACACAAAAAGAGCCTCCCTGAATAATGCACACCTGGGGAAGTGTTAGGAGTCTACTTTCTACAGCCTCTCATTTAGAGCCTCAGTGAATAATGCAGATGTGTGGAATGGACACTAGTCTCTTTTATATGGCCACGAAAAGCAAAGCCTGAGTGACTAAAAGGCAACATTGGAATAGCCACTAGTCTACTCCATATCCCAAAGTATTTAGAGTCAGAGTCAATAATACACGCCTGTGGACTAGTCAGAAAACAATTTCATATGGCCAAAAAGATTAAGAGCCTCAGTGAATAATACATACCTAAGAAATACTCAGGACGCTATTACATGTGGCATCAATTTCACAGCTTCATTGAATACGAAACACCTGTATTGTAGTCAGAATTCTGTTTTATACAGCCACATATTCAGAGCCTAACTGAGTAACATACGTCTTATGAAAAGTCAGGGTTCTATTTCGTATAGCTACACATTTAGAGGAGAATGTAAAAACGCACACTTGAGGAGTATTCAGGAGTCCTATTTTATAGCAAAGCATTCAGAGCTTCACAGAATAATTCGGACCTATGGAAATGTCAGGAGTGTACTTCCCATGGCCACTTATTTAGGACCTCAGTGAAGAATCATATATATCTAGAAAATACTCAGGATTCTATGATATATAGTCACTTATCCGGAAACTCACGGAATAATGCACACCTAAAAAATAGTCTGGAGACTCTTTGATATGACCCTACACCCAGCGACTCGGTGGACAATCCAGAACTGGAAAATAGCCAAGAGGATAGAGTAAGAAGTTTATGTCATGTGGTCACTCGTTCAGAATCTCACTGAAGAATACACACCTCGGGAATAGTCAGTTTCAAAGTCATACGGCCACCCAATCACAGCATTACCGAATAATGCACAATGGGGCAATAGTAAGAATACCCGATTTAAGGTAGCCCCAAATTAAGCAGCTCCGTGGATGATACACACACCTGTCAGTCAAGAGACTATTTGATATAGACACCCATACAGAACCATTTCGAGTAAAGCACATGTGGGGAATAATCACTAGTCTCTTTCATATGGTGATTCATTTGGAGAATCCGGAAGTAACGCACACCTGTGGAGTAAAATCGGTTCTATTTCGTAAGGCCACTCTTACACTGTTGGTGGGAGTGTAGATTAGTTCAACCCTTGTGGAAGACAGTGTGGCAATTCCTCAATGACCTAGAAATAGAAATTTTATTAGACCAAGCAATCCCAGTACTGGGTATATATCCAAAGGACTATAAATCATTCTAGTATAAAGACACATGCACACGAATGTTCATTGCAGTAGAGTTTACAATAGCAAAGACCTGGAACCAACCCAAATGCCCATCAATGATAGACTGGACTGAAAAAATGTGGCACATATTCACCATGGAATATTATGCAGCAATCAAAAATGATGAGTTTGCGTCCTTTGTAAGGACATGGATGAATCTGTAGAACATCATTCTCAGCAAACTGACACAAGAAAAGAAAAAGAAATACCGAATATTCTCACTTACAGGCGGGTGAGAAAAATTAGAACACATGGACACAGGGAGGAAGTCTAGTACACACTGGGGTTTATTGGGGGTAATTGGGGAGGGACGGTGGGTGCTGGGGAGGGATAGCTTGGGGATAATGCCAAGTGTGGGTGAAGGGGTGGAAGGCAGCAAAACACACTGCCATGTGTGTACCTATGAAATTACCTTACATGATCTGCATATGAACCCCAAAACCTAAAATGCAATACAATTTTTTTTTAAAAAAAAAGACAGACCTTTTCTATAGTAAGGAATCTAATGAATATGGCCACATCTTCTGAGCCTCACTGAATAATACACACCTGGAGAATAATTGGTCTATTTTCCATGGACCTCATTCAGAGCCTCTGTAAATAATGTACACCATGTGGAGTAGCCAGGAGTCTGTTATATTAGGACACACATTCATAGCCTCAGTGGATAATATGCACGTGTGGATTAGTCAGGATTCCATTTTGTATGGCCACTGACTCGTAACCTCAGTGAAAATGCACAAATGTAAAGTACTCAGCAGTCTATTTCATATAGACACTCATTCAGAGATTCACTGAATAACAAATATTTAAGATAGACAGCATCCTGTTTCATATGGTCACACAAAAAGAGCCTCACTGAGTAATGCACACCTGGGGAAGTGTTAGGAGTCTACTTTATACAGCCTCTCATTTACAGCCTCAGGGAATAATGCACACGTGTGGAATAGACACTAGTCTATTTTATATGGCCACGAAAAGCAAAGCCTGAGTGAGTAATACACAACTTTGGAATAGTCACTAGTCTATTCCATATGCCCAAATATTTAGAGTCAGAGTCAATAATACACGCCTGTGGACTAGTCAGAAAACAATTTCATATGGCCAAAGAGTTTCAGAGCCTCAGTGAATAATACATACCTGGGAAATACTCAGGACGCTATTACATGTGGCATCAATTTCAGAGCTTCATTGAATAGGAAACACCTGTATTGTAGTCAGAATTCTGTTTTATACAGCCACATATTCAGAGCCTAACTGAATAACATACACCTTGGGAAAAGTCAGGATTCTATTTCGTATAGCCACTCATTTAGAGCGAATGTAAAAACGCACGCCTGAGGAGTATTCAGGAGTCTATTTTATATGGCCACTCATTCAGAGCTTCACAGAATAATACAGACCTATGGAAACGTCAGGAGTGTAATTCACATGGCCACTTATTCAGGACCTCAGTGAAGAATCATATATATCTGGAAAATACTCAGGATTCTATTATATATAGCCACTTATCCGGAGACTCACGGAATAATGCACACCTAAAAATAGTCTGGAGACTCTTTGATATGACCCTACACCCAGCGACTCAGTGGACAATGCAGAACTGGAAAATAGTCAAGAGGATAGAGTCAGGAGTTTATGTTATGTGGTCACTGTTCAGAATCTCACTGAAGAATACACACCTGGGAATAGTCAGAGTCCAAGTCATATGGCCACTCAATCACAGCATTACCGAATAATGCACAATGGGGCAATAGTAAGGAGTCTATTTCATGTGGCCTCTCATTCAGAGCTTCAGTGCATAATAAACAGCTGTGGAGTAGTCAGGACCCGATTTAAGGTAGCCCCAAATTAAGCAGCTCCGTGAATGATACACACGTGTCAGAGTCAGGAGACTATTTGATATAGACACTCATACAGAACCTTTTCGAGTACTGCACATGTGGGAATAATCACTAGTCTGTTTCATATGGTGATTCGTTTGGAGAATCAAAAGTAACGCACACCTGTGGAGTAAAATGGGTTCTATTTCGTAAGGCCACTCTTTCAGTGTTTTAGTGAATAGTATGTATATCTGATAAGTCAGGAATCTCTTTCACATGGCCACTCGTTCTGGGCCTCTGTGAAGAATACTCCCCTCAAGAATAGTCAAGGGTCTACTTCAAATGGCTACACGTTCAGAGTCTCTGTACATAATGAACACCTGGGCAATACACCTGAGTCTCTTTTTTATGCCCACTTAGTCAGAGTCTCATTCAATAATACACACCTGGGGAAGAGTGAAGAGTCTACTTCATGTAGCCACTCATTTAGAGCCTCAGTGAATAATGCACACCAGGGTAATAGTCGAGCAGCTTTTATATGGCCACTCATTTTGTGCCTCACTGAGTGATATACACCTGAGAATCCTCAGGATTCTATTTGATACTACCACTCATTGAGAACCTTGTTGAATAATTCACAATGGAGCAATAGTCAGGTGTCTATTTTATATGGTCTATCATTCAAAGTTTCAGTGAATAATGACCTTCTATGGAGTAATCAGGACGCTGTTTAAGATAGCCACGAATTAAGTGCCTTCCTGAATGATACACACCTGGGTGATAGTCAGGAGTCTATTTCATATGAACTCTAATTTTGTGTATCACTGAGTAATACACACCTGGGGCAGTGTCAGGAGTCTATTTGGTATGGACGCTCAAACAGAACCTGTTTGATTAATGCACACATGGATAACAATGAGGAGTCTGTGTCATATGGCTACTCTTCAGACAAACAGTGAATAATGCACATGTGGAGTAATTAGAAGTCTGTTTCCTATGGCCCCTCTTTCACAGCCTCACTGAATATTACACACTTGTGATAGAGTCTGGAGTCTATTTTTATGGCCACTCATTCAGAGAATCACTAAATAATGCACACCTGTGGAATAGTCAGAAGTCTCTTTCCTATGGCCACTGTTAAGAGCCTCACTAAGTGTAAACACCTGGGGAAAGAGTCAGGATTTACCTTTATCCCCTCATTCAGAGTCTCACTAAATAATGCACACCTGTGGAATAGTCAGGAGACTCTTTCATGTGGCCTCTAACTCAGAGTGTCACTGAATAATGTGGTGTAGTCAGGAGTCTATTTCATGGAGACACATATTCAGAGCCTCAGTGAATAAGACAGGCCATTGCTATAGTAAGGAATCTAATTAATATGGCCACATCTTCTGAGCCTCACTGAATAATACACACCTGGAGAATAATTGGGAGTCTATTTTCCATGGACCTTCATTCAGAGCCTCGGTAAATAATGTACACCCGTGGAGTAGCCAGGAGTCTGTTATATTAGGACACACATTCATAGCCTCAGTGGATAATATGCACGTGTGGATTAGTCAGGATTCCATTTTGTATGGCCACTGACTCGTAACCTCAGTGAAAAATGCACAAATGTAAAGTACTCAGCAGTCTATTTCATATAGACACTCATTCAGAGATTCACTGAATAATACAAATATTTAAGATAGACAGCATGCTGTTTTATTTGGTCACACAAAAAGAGCCTCACTGAGTAATGCACACCTGGGGAAGTGTTAGGAGTCTACTTTATACAGCCTCTCATTTACAGCCTCAGGGAATAATGCACACGTGTGGAATAGACACTAGTCTATTTTATATGGCCATGAAAAGCAAAGCCTGAGTGAGTAATACACAACTTTGGAATAGTCACTAGTCTACTCCATATGCCCAAGTATTTAGAGTCCAATAATCACGCCTGTGGACTAGTCAGAAAACAATTTCATATGGCCAAAGTTTCAGAGTCTCAGTGAATAATACATACCTGGGAAATACTCAGGACGCTATTACATGTGGCATCAATTTCAGAGCTTCATTGAATAGAAACACCTGTATTGTAGTCAGAATCCTATTTCATAGCCACATATTCAGAGCCTAACTGAGTAACATACACCTTGGGAAAAGTCAGGATTCTATTTTGTATAGCCACTCATTTAGAGCGAATGTAAAAACGCATGCCTGAGGAGTATTCAGGAGTCTCTATTTTATGGCCACTCATTCAGAGCTTCACAGAATAATACAGACCTATGGAAACGTCAGAGATGTACTTCACATGGCCACTTATTCAGGACCTCAGTGAAGAATCATATATATCTGGAAAATACTCAGGATTCTATTATATATAGCCACTTATGAGAGACTCACTGAATAATGCACACCTAAGGAATAGTCTGGAGACTCTTTGATATGACCCAACACCCAGCGACTCAGTGGCCAATGCAGAGCTGGAAAATAGTCAAGAGGATAGAGTCAGGAGTTTATGTTATGTGGTCACTGTTCAGAATCTCACTGAAGAATACACACCTGGGGAATAGTCAGAGTCCAAGTCATATGGCCACTCAATCACAGCATTAGTGAATAATGCACAATGGGGCAATAGTAAGGAGTCTATTTCATATGGCCTCTCATTCAGAGCTTCAGTGCATAATAAACAGCTGTGGAGTAGTCAGGACCCGATTTAAGGTAGCCCCAAATTAAGCAGCTTCGTGAATGATACACACACGTGTCAGAGTCAGGAGACTATTTGATATAGACACTCATACAGAACCTTTTCGAGTACTGCACATGTGGGAATAATCACTAGTCTGTTTCATATGGTGATTTGTTTGAGAATCCAAAAGTAATGCACACCTGTGGAGTAAAATGGGTTCTTTTCATAAGGCCACCTTTCAGTGTTTTAGTGAATAGTATGTATATCTGATAAGTCAGGAATCTCTTTCACATGGCCACTGTTCAGGGCCTCTGTGAAGAACACTCTCAAGAATAGTCAAGGGTCTACTTCAAATGGCTACGTTCAGAGTCTCTGTATGTAATGAACACCTGGGCAATACACCTGAGTCTTTTTTTATGCCCACTTAGTCAGAGTCTCATTCAATAATACACACCTGGGGAAGAGTTAAGAGTCTACCTCATGTGGCCACTCATTTAGAGCCTCAGTGAATAATGCACACCAGGGTAATTGTCTAGTAGCTTTAATAAGGCCACTCATTTTGTGCCTCACTGAGTGATATATACCTGAGGAATCTCAGGATTCTATTTGATACTACCACTTTAGAACCTTGTTGAATAATTCACAATGGAGCAATAGTCAGGTGTCTATTTTATATGGTCTATCATTCAAAGTTTCAGTGAATAATGACCTTCTATGGAGTAATCAGGATGTTTAAGATAGCCACGAATTAAGTGCCTTCCTGAATGATACACACCTGGTGACAGTCGGAGTCTATTTCATATGAACTCTAGTTTTGTGTATCGCTGAGTAATACACACCTGGGGCAGTGTCAGGAGTCTATTTGGTATGGACACTCAAACAGAACCTGTTTGATTAATGCACACATGGATAACAATGAGGAGTCTGTGTCATACGTCTACTCCTTCAGACAAACAGTGAATAATGCACATGTGGAGTAATTAGAAGTCTGTTTCCTATGGCCCCTCTTTCACAGCCTCACTGAGTATTACACACTTGTGATAGAGTCTGGAGTCTATTTTTTATGGCCACTCATTCAGAGAATCACTAAATAATGCACACCTGTGGAATAGTCAGAAGTCTCTTTCCTATGGCCACTGTTAAGAGCCTCACTAAGTGTGTAAACACCTGGGGAAAGAGTCAGGATTTACCTTTATCCCTCATTCAGAGTCTCACTAAATAATGCACACCTGTGGAATAGTCAGGAGACTTTTCATGTGGCCTCTAACGGAGTGTCACTGAATAATGTGGTGTAGTCAGGAGTCTATTCATGGAGACACATATTCAGAGCCTCAGTGAATAAGACAGGCCCTTGCTATAGTAAGGAATCTAATTAATATGGCCACATCTTCTGAGCCTCACTGAATAATACACACCTGGAGAATAATTGGAGTCTATTTTCCATGGACCTTCATTCAGAGCCTCGGTAAATAATGTACACCCGTGGAGTAGCCAGGAGTCTGTTATATTAGGACACACATTCATAGCCTCAGTGGATAATATGCACGTGTGGATTAGTCAGGATTCCATTTTATGGCCACTGACTCATAACCTCAGTGAAAATGCACAAATGTAAAGTACTCAGCAGTCTATTTCATATAGACACTCATTCAGAGATTCACTGAATAACACAAATATTTAAGATAGACAGCATCCTGTTTCATATGGTCACACAAAAGAGCCTCACTGAGTAATGCACACCTGGGGAAGTGTTAGAGTCTACTTATACAGCCTCTCATTTACAGCCTCAGGGAATAATGCACACGTGTGGAATAGACACTAGTCTATTTTATATGGCCACGAAAAGCAAAGCCTGAGTGAGTAATACACACAACTTTGAATAGTCACTAGTCTATCCATATGCCCAAGTATTTAGAGTCAGAGTCAATAATACGCCTGTGGACTAGTCAGAAAACAATTTCATATGGCCAAAGTTTCAGAGCCTCAGTGAATAATACATACCTGGGGAAATACTCAGGACGCTATTACATGTGGCATCAATTTCAGAGCTTCATTGAATAGGAAACACCTGTATTGTAGTCAGAATCTTTTCATACAGCCACATATTCAGAGCCTAACTGAGTAACATACACCTTGGAAAAGTCAGGATTCTATTTCATATAGCCACTCATTTAGAGGCGAATGAAAAACACGCCTGAGGAGTATTCAGGAGTCTCTATTTTTATGGCCACTCATTCAGAGCTTCACAGAATAATACAGACCTATGGAAACGTCAGGAGTGTATTTCATGGCCACTTATTCAGGACCTCAGTGAAGAATCATATATCTGGAAAATACTCAGGATTCTATGATATAGCCACTTATCCGAGACTCACTGAATAATGCACACCTAAGGAATAGTCTGAGACTCTTTGATATGACCTACACCCAGCGACTCAGTGGCCAATGCAGAACTGGAAAAATAGTCAAGAGGATAGAGTCAGGAGTTTATGTTATGTGGTCACTCATTCAGAATCTCACTGAAGAAGTCAGAGTCCAAGTCATAAATCACAGCATTACCGAATAATGGGGCAATAGTAAGGAGTCTATTTCATGTGGCCTCTCATTCAGAGCTTCAGTGCATAATAAACAGCTGTGGAGTAGTCAGGACCCGATTTAAGGTAGCCCCAAATTAAGCAGCTCGTGAATGATACACACACGTGTCAGAGTCAGGAGACTATTTGATATAGACACTCATACAGAACCTTTCGAGTACTGCACATGGGGAATAATCACTAGTCTGTTTCATATGGTGATTCGTTTGGAGAATCCAAAAGTAATGCACACCTGTGGAGTAAAATGGGTTCTATTTGTAAAGGCCACTCTTCAGTGTTTTAGTGAATAGTATGTATATCTGATAAGTCAGGAATCTCTTTCACATGGCCACGTTCAGGGCCTCTGTGAAGAACACTCAAGAATAGTCAAGGGTCTACTTCAAATGGCTACAGTTCAGAGTCTCTGTACATAATGAACACCTGGGCAATACACCTGAGTCTCTTTTTATGCCCACTTAGTCAGAGTCTCATTCAATAATACACACCTGGAAGAGTGAAGAGTCTACTCATGTAGCCACTCATTTAGAGCCTCAGTGAATAATGCACACCAGGGTAATAGTCGAGCAGCTTTTATATGGCCACTCATTTTGTGCCTCACTGAGTGATATACACTGAGGAATCCTCAGGATTCTATTTGATACTACCACTATTGAGAACCTTGTTGAATAATTCACAATGGAGCAATAGTCAGGTGTCTATTTTATATGGTCTATCATTCAAAGTTTCAGTGAATAATGACCTTCTATGGAGTAATCAGGACGCTGTTTAAGATAGCCACGAATTAAGTGCCTTCCTGAATGATACACACCTGGACAGTCAGGAGTCTATTTCATATGAACTCTAGTTTTGTATCGCTGAGTAATATACACACCTGGGGCAGTGTCAGGAGTCTATATGGAACCTGTTTGATTAATGCACATGGATAACAATGAGGAGTCTGTGTCATAGGCTACTCCTTCAGACAAACAGTGAATAATGCACATGTGAGTAATTAGAAGTCTGTTTCTATGGCCTCTTTCACAGCCTCACTGAGTATTACATAGAGTCTGGAGTCTATTTTATGGCCACTCATTCAGAGAATCACTAAATAATGCACACCTGTGGAATAGTCAGAAGTCTCTTCCTATGGCCACATTAAGAGCCTCACTGAAAACACCTGGAAAGAGTCAGGATTTACCTTTATCCCTCATTCAGAGTCTCGCTAAATAATGCGCACCTGTGGAATAGTCAGGAGACTCTTTCATGTGACCTCTAAAATGTAGTCAGGAGTCTATTTCATGGAGACACATATTCAGAGCCTCAGTGAATAAGACAGCCTTGCTATAGTAAGAATCTAATTAATATGGCCACATCTTCTGAGCCTCACTGAATAATACACACCTGGAGAATAATTGGGAGTCTATTTTCCATGGACCTTCATTCAGAGCCTCAGTAAATAATGTACATGTGAGTAGCCAGGTCTGTTATATTAGGACACATATTCATAGCCTCAGTGGATAATATGCACGTGGATTAGTCAGGATTCCATTTTGTATGGCCACTGACTCGTAACCTCAGTGAAAATGCACAAATGTAAAGTACTCAGCAGTCTATTTCATATAGACACTCATTCAGAGATTCACTGAATAACAAATATTTAAGATAGACAGCATCCTGTTTCATATGGTCACACAGAAAGAGCTCACTGAGTAATACACACCTGGGGAAGTGTTAGAGTCTACTTATACAGCCTCTCATTTAGCCTCAGAATAATAATGCACACGTGGAATAGACACTAGTCTTTATATGGCCTCAAAAGCAAAGCCTGAGAGCAAATGGCGTAGAGACTCAGGATTGCAGCTCTAGTGAAGGCGCAGAGGGTGAGTCTAGCGCATTCTCGGATGGATTTTTTTTGCCCACAGAGTTGAAAGTCCCAGGTGTGGAGACACAACAGCTAAAGCCGGCTAAAGCAGCTCTCATGAGGCCACTGTAGAAGGAAAACTCACTGGTCTGGGTGCCCTGTTAAACCGCAATCTGAGATTTGAAGGGCAGATTGGCATGTCCATCTGATTGAACGGGACTTGGACATGAGCCAGACCAGGAGTTTCAAGCGTGATCTGAGCCTGTGGGCAGCACAGGAGATCACAGGATCCCAGTGCTATGGCAGGCTACTGGCGCCATCATTTCAGCAGGAGAGAAAGAGAGAGAGAGAGAGGATAATCTGAGGCAGGAGCTGGGTGATCGGGCACGGGTCCCACCTCAGGGACAATAGCAGACTGGAGGCATGGGCTGAGATTTGCTGCTGGCATCTAGGACAGTGCCCTGAATGTCCGCCATCACAATCTTCTACAGCCCAGTCTGCCATTGCAGGCAACCTGCCATAACAGAGAGCCAGGACGCCCACAGCAGAAGAGCCCAGCAGCAACAGGGCAGATCCAGCAGTCAGAGCCCTGGCAGGCAAAGTTAGACTGCCATTAGTGGGCAGTTACACTGAATAAAAGCCCCAACTCAGAGCATCAAGAGAAAAATGGTGTTTATGAGTTCCATTGCAGCAGACATAAACAACCTCCCAACCCTGAATGAACAACGGAGCTCACAGCTCAGCACTGAGACAGACCATCCTTAAGCAGCTCCCTGACTGTATATCCAAAGAGTCACAATGACTGAAATTTCTGACATCATTCTGGAACACAGCAGAAGAAGAAACTGGTATCATCCTCACTGTTGCAGCTGTAAGAAGCCCTGAGTGGACCAGCACTCATAGAGCAGAGGCTAGACCATTAGAAGGAACTAACAGAAATTCATCATCAACAATCTCACATCCACAGAGACCCAATTGAAAATCAGAAACTACTAAGACGACAGGAGATAAATCCATAAAGATGGAAGAAACCAGGGAAAAAGAGGAAAACACCAGAAACCAAAACACTACCCTATAAACCCCTCACAGCAAGGGAACAAGCTGGACGGAGAATGAATGAAATGACAATCAGACTTCAGAAAGTGGATAATGAGAAACTGAGCTAAAAGGACATGTTCTAAATCAGTGCAAAAAACAAAGAACCTTGAAAAGATTTGAGATTCGAGGAATTGATAACAAGAATGGACAACTAGAGAGGAATATGAATGAATTGAAGGCTGAAAACACAACACGAGAACTTCAAGCATGCACAAGTTTCAATAAATAATTGACCAAGCAGAAGAAAGAATATCAGAAGAACCAACCAAAATGAAACCAAAAAGGAATGAACAAAATTCCAAGAAATGCCCATCTACCAGAATGTAATGAATCCAAGCTGGAAAACACTCAACCAGTCAATACTCAACTCCATACAGAGAACACAAAAGATACTGCAAGAAGAGCAACCCAAGGCACATAATCAGATTCACCAGGGTTGAAATGAAGGAGAAAATACTAGGGAGAGAAAGGTAGGGTCACCACAAAGGGAAGCCCATCAGACTCACAGCAGATCTCTGCAGAGACTACAAGTCAGAAGAGAGTGCCAATATTCAACATCCTTAAAGAACAACTTTCAACCCATATCCAGCAAACTGAAGAAAAAAAATCCTTCATGAACAAGCACTCAGAGATTTTGTCACCACTAGGCTACAAGAGCTCCTGAAAGAGGCAATACAGAAAGAAACAACCAGTACCAGCCATCTAAAAGTATACCAACAAAATGAAGAATCTTCATGAACCAGGCAAACAGCCAGCTAGCATCAAAGAAATAATAAACAAAAATAAATCAAAAGAAACAGACTGGCAAATTGATAAAAACAAACCCATGTGCATCCAGGAAACCACCTCACACAAAGATACACAAAGGCTCAAAATAAAGGATGGAGGAAGATACAAATGGAGAGCAAAAAGCAGGAGTTGCAATTCTCTCTGATAAAATAGACTTTAAAGCAACAAAGATCAAAAGGGACAGTCATTACATAATGGTAAAAGGATCCAACAAGAAGAGCTAACGATTCTAAATATATATGGACCCAATGTAGAGCAGATATATAAGGCAAGTTCTAATGACTTACAAGACTTAGACTCACATAATAGTGGATTTTAACACTCCACTGTCAGAGACAGATCAACAGACAGAAAATTAACAAGGATATCCAGGACTTGAACTCAGACCTGGAACAAGCAAACCTGATAGACATTTACAGAACCTCCACCAAATCCACAGAATATACATTCTCAGCACCACATCACACCTACTCCAAAATTGACCACATAATTGGAAGTAAAGCACTCTCAGCAAATGCAAAACAACTGAAATCACAAAGTCTCTCAGACCATAGTGCAATCAAGTTGGAACTCAGAATTCAGAAAATAACTCAGAACCACAGCTTCATGGAAACTGAACAACTGGTTTTGAATGTTGATTGGATAAACAATGAAATGAAGGCAGAAATAAAGAAGTTCTGAAACCAACGAAAATGAAGACACAACGTATGAATCTCTGGGACACATTTGTAGATTATAAGTGCCCACATGAGAAGAGGAGATCCAAATTGACATATCATCAAAATTGAAAGAGCTAGAGGAGCAAGATCAAAAGCTCAAAACAGCCGAAGACAAGAAATAACTAAGATCAGAGCAGAACTGAAGGAGATAGAGACAAGAAAACCCTTCAAACCAATAAATCTAAGAGCTGGTTTTGAAAAGATCAACAAAATAGACACAAGCCAGACTGATAAAAAGAAAGAAAGAAATAAAATAGATGCAATAAAATAAATCACAGATTCCACAGAAATTCAAACCATCATCAGAGAATACTACAAACAACTCTATGCATAAACTAGTAAATCAGGAAGAAATGGATAAATTTTATTGGTGTCCTCCCAAGCCTAAACCAGGAGGAAGAAACTATGAATAGACCAATAACAGGTCTGAAGTTGAGGCAGCAATTAAGAGCCTACACACAAAAAAGCCCAGGTCCAGATGGGTTCACAGCTCAATTCTACCAGACACAAAGAGATCTGGTACCATTCCTTCTGAAACTATTCCAAATAATCCAAAAGAGGTTCAAATCATTTTATGAGACCAACATCATCCTGATACCAAAACCTGACAGAGACTCAACAAGAAAAGAAAACCAGGCCAATATCCATGATGAACATAGATGCAAAAATCTTCAATAAAATACTGGCAAACCGATTGCAACAGCACATTAAAAAACTTATCCATCATGATCAAGTAGGATTCATCGGGATGCAATGGTTCAACATATGCAAGTCTATAAATGTAATTCACCACATAAACAGAAGCAAAACAAAAACCACATGATTATCTCAATTGACACAGATAAGGCCTTTGACAAAATTCAGAGCCTTTATGCTAAAAACCTCAATAACTTGGTATTGATGGAACATATCTCAAAGTAATAAAAGCTATTTATGACAAACCAACAGCCAATATCATATTAATGGGCAAAACTGGAAGCATTCCTTTGAACCGGCACTAGACAAGGATGCTCTCACCAATTCAACATAGTAAAGTTCTGGCCAGAGCAATCAGGCAAGAAAAGAAATAAAGGGTATTCAAATAGGAAAGGTGGAAGCCAAATTGTCTATTTTCAGAGGACATGATAGTATACCTAGAAGACCCCATCACCAGCCCAAAAGTGCAACTGATAAGCAACTTCAGCAAAGTCTCAGGATATAAAATCAATGTTCAAAAATCACAAGCATTACACCAATAACAGACTTAAGAGAACCAAATAAAGAACGAACTGCCATTCACATTGATAAAATAAACTTTATAGCAACAAAGACCAAAGGGACAAAGAAGGTCATTACAAATGGTAAAAGGATCATGCAACAAGAAGAGCTAACATTCTGAATATATATGGACTGTGTAGGAATCCAGATATATGGCAAGTTCCATGACTTACAAAGAGACTTGACTCTCAGAATTATAGTGGAGACTTTAACACTCCACTGTCAATAGCAGACAGATCAACAGACAGAAAATTAACAGAATATCCAGGACTTGAACTCAGACCTGGAACAAACAAATGATATCATTTACAGAATACCTCAAATCTGGAATATACATTCTCCTGTACCACATCTACTCCAAAATTGACACATAATTGGGAAAGCACTCTCAACAAATGCAAAACATCATAACAAACATCTCTCAGACCATAGTGCAATCAAGTTGGAATAAATTGAAAATAACTCAGAAGAGCTTCATGGAAATGGCACTCTTGAATCTTGATTGGATAAACAATATGAAGGCAGAAATAGTTCTTTGAAACCAGCATGAAGACACAACTGAAATTGGGATACATTAAGCAGTCTGTGGAAAATATCACAATAAGTCACATGAGAGAGTGGAGATCAAAATTGACACTATCACAAATTGAAAGAGCTAGAGACAAGATCAAAAAGCTCTCTAGAATACATAACTGTTGAGCAGAACTGTGAGACAGCAAGCCCTTCAAAAATCAATAAATCTGCAGGTTTTGAAAAGATCAACATGAACAGACCACACAGACTGATGGGCTAGATCTGCATAATGGGGAAATCACACAGATTCCACAGAAATTCAACCATAATGAAATACAAACAACTCTATGCACATAAACTTCAGGATGAATAAATTTCTGGAGTGTGTCCTCAAGTAAATGAAGGAAGCCAAACTATGAATAGACCAATAACATGGTCTGAAGTTGAGGCAACATTAAACCACACACAGCCCAGGTCCAGATGGGTTCACAGTCAATTCTAAAACACAGATCTGTTACCATTCCTTCTGAAACTATTCAAAGAATCCAAAGTTCAAATCATTTTATGACCAACATCATCCTGATAAAAACCACACAGAGACTCAACAAGAGAAAACCAGGAATATCATGATGAACATGATTAAAATCTTCAATCTGGCAAACCGATTGCAACAGCACATTAAACTTTATCCTCAGATCAAGTAGGATTCACTGGGGATGCAAGGATGGTTCAACATGTCAAGTCTATGTAATTCACCACATAACAAACAAAACCCACATGATTATCTCAATTGTTTGTGCCTTTGACAAAATTCAAGAGCCCCTGTAAAAATCAATAACTTGGTATTGATAGAACATATCTCAAAGTAATGCTATTTATGACAAATAGCCAATATCATATTGAATGGGCAAAACTGGAAGCATTCTCTTTGAAATGGCACTGACAAGATGTCTCTCATCTATTCACACAGTACTGGAAGTTCTCCAGAGCAATCAGAGAAAAGAGAATAAAGAGTATTCAAATAGGAAAGGTGGAAGCCAAATTGTCTCTATTTTCAGAGACATGATGGTACTGAGAATCACCTCAGAAATTTCTGCAACTGATATTCAGCAAAGTCTCAGGATATAAAATCAATGTTTCAAAATCACAGCTGTATACACCAATAACAGACTTAAGAGCCAAATAGAACGAACTGCCATTCATTGCTAGAAAATAAAATACTAGGAATACAACTCAGAATATTAGTGACCTCTTGGAATACTACAAACAACTCTATGCACATAAACTAGTAAATCAGGAAGAAATGATAAATTCTGGCCTGTGTCCTCCCAAGCCTAAACCAGAAGGAAGCCAAAACTATGAATAGACCAATAACAGGTCTGAAGTTGAGGCAATTAACAACCTACACACAAAAAAAGCCCAGGTCAGATGGGTTCAGCTCAATTCTACCAAACACAAGAGATCTATTTATTCCCACAAACTATTCAAAAAGAATCCAAAAACCCTTCCCAAATCATTTTATGAGACCAACATCATCCTGATACAAAACCTGACAGAGACTCAACAAGAAAAACCAGGCCAATATCCATGATGAACATAGATGCAAAATCTTCAATAAAATACTGGCAAACCGATTGCAACAGCACATTAAAACTTATCCATCATGATCAAGTAATTCATCCGGGGATGCAAGGCTGGTTCAACACAAGTCTATAAATGTAATTCACACATAAACAGAAGCAAAAACAAAACACGATTATCTCAATTTGCACAGAAGGATTTGACAAAATTCAGCCCCATGCTAAAACCCTCAATAACTTGGTATTGATGGAACATATCTCAAAGTAATAAAAGCTATTTGACAAACCAACAAATATCATATAATGGGCAAAACTGGAAGCATTCTCTTTGAAATAGACAAGGATGCCTCTCTCACCACTCTATTCAACATAGTACTGGAAGTTCTGGCCAGAGCAATCAGGCAAGAAAAAGAAATAAAGGTATTCAAATAGGAAGGTGGAAGCCAAATTGTCTCTATTTTCAGAGACATGATAAACAGAAGACCCCATCACCTCAGCCCAAGTCTGCAACTGATAAACAACTTCAGCAAAGTCTCAGGATATAAAATCAATGTTCAAAAATCACAAGCATTCTATACACAATAACAGACTTAAGAGAACAAATCAACCATTCACATTGCTAAAAAATAAAATATCTAGGAATACAACTCACAAGGAATATTAGTGACCTCCTTAAGGAATACTACAAACTACTGCTCAACGAAATAAGAGAGGACACAAGCAGATGAAGAAACATTCCATGTTCGTGGATAGGAATAATCAATATCGTGAAAATGGCTATACTGCCCAAAGTAATTTACACAATCAATGCTATCCTCATCAAACTACCATTGAATTTCTTCAGAGAACTAAAAAAAACCACCATGAATTTCATATGGAACCAAGAGCCCGCATAGCCAAGTCAATTCTAAGCAAAAAGAACACAGCAGGAGACATCACACTACCAGACTTCAAACTGTACTACAAGGCTACAGTAATCCAAACAGCATGGTACTGGTATCAAAACAGAGATATAGACCAATGAAACAGAACAGAAGCATCGGAGGCAACACAACATATCTGCAACCATAGTATCTTTGATAAACCAGACAAAAACAAGCAATGGAGAAAGGATTCACTATTCAATAAATGGTGTTTGGAAAACTGGCTAGCCATGTGCAGAAAGCAGAAACTGGACCCCTTCCTGACACCTTACACTAAAATTAACTCCAGATGGATTAAAGACTTAAATGTAAGACCTGACACGATAAAAACCCTAGAAGACAATCTAGGCAAAACCGTTCAGGACATAGGAGTAGGCAAGGACTTCATGAATAAAACACAAAGAGCATTGGCAACAAAAGCCAAAATAGACAAATGGGACCTAATCAAACTCTACAGCTTCTGCACAGCAAAAGAAACAGTCACTAGAGTGAATCAGCAACCATCAGAATGGGAAAAAATCTTTGCAGTTTACACATCTGACAAAGGGCTGATATCCAGAATTTACAAAAACTCAACCAGATTTACAGAAAAAAAACAAACCAGCCCATTCAAAAATGGGCAAAGGATATGAACAGACACTTTAGAAAAGAAGACATACATGAGGCCAACAAACATATGAAAAAATGCTCCTCATCACTGGTCATTAAAGAGATGCAAATTTAAACCACATTGAGATACCATCTCACGCCAGTTAGAATGGCGATCATTAACAAATCTGGAGACAGCAGATGCTAGAGAGGATGTGTAGAAAGAGGAACACTCTTACACTGTTGGTGGGAGTGTAAATTAGTTCAACCTTTGTGGAAGAAAGTGTAGCGATTCCTCAGGGACCTGGAAGTAGAAATTCGATTTGACCCAGCAATCCCATTGCTGGGTATATATCCAAAGGACTATAAATCGTTCTACTATAAGGACACATGCAAACGAATGTTCATTGTAGCACTGTTTGCAATAGCAAAAAACTGAAACCAACCCAAATGCCCAAAGATGATAGAATGGACTGGGAAAATGTGGCACATATACACCATGGAATGTTATGCAGCAATCAAAAATGATGAGTTTGTGTCCTTTCTAAGGACATGGATGAATCTGGAGAACATCATTCTCAGCAAACTGACAAGAACAGAAAAAGAAATACCGCATATACTCACTCATAGGTGGTTGAGAAAATGAGAACACATGGACACAGAGAGTGGTCTACTACACTGGGGCTAATGGGGAGTGTCAGTGGGGGCTGGGGAGGAATAGCCTGGGGATAAATGCCAAGTGTGGGTGAAGAAGAGGAAAGCAGCAAAACACACTGCCATGTGTGTACCTATGCAACTATCTTCCACGTTCTGCACATGTACCCTAAAAACTGTAATGCAATAAAAATTTAAAAAAAAGACATGTGAAGCAATATATATATATATATATATAGTCACGAATTAAGTGCCTTCCTGAATGATACACACACCTGGGTGATGGTCAGGAGTCTATTTTATATAAACTCTAGTTTTGTGTATCGCTGAGTAATACACACCTGGGGCAGTGTTAGGAGTCTATTTTGTATGGATGCTCAAACGGAACCTGTTTGATTAATGCACACATGGATAAAAATGAGGAGTCTGTGTCATATGGCTACTCTTTCAGACAAACAGTGAATAATGCACATGTGTGATAATTAGAAGTCTGTTTTCTATGGCCCCTCTTTCACATCATTACTGAGTATTACGCACTTGTGATAGAGTTTAGAGTCTATTTTTTATTGCCAATCATTCAGAGAATCACTAAATAATGCACACCCGTGGAATAGTCAGAAGTCTCTTGTCTATGGCCACTTTTTAAGAGGCTCACTGAGTGTAAACACCTGGGGAAAAGTCAGAATTTACCTTTTTCTCCACATTCAGAGTCTCGCTAAATAATGCGCACCTGTGGAATAGTCAGGAGACTCTTTTATGTGACCTCTAATTCGGAGTGTCACTGAATAATGTGGTGTAGTCAGGAGTCTATTTCATGGAGACACATATGCAGAGCAACGGTGAATTATACAGGCTCTTCCTATAGTAAGGAATCTAATTAATATGGCCACATCTTCTGAGCCTCACAAAATAATACATACCTGGAGAATTATTGGGAGTCTATTTTTCATGGACCTTCATTTAGAGCGTCAGTAAATAATGTACACCCATGGAGTAGCCAAAATCTGGTATATTAAGACACATATTCCAAGCATCAGTGGATAATATGCACGTGTGGATTAGTCAGGATTCCATTTTGTATGGCCACTGACTTGTAACCTCAGTGAAAAATGCACAGATGTAAAGTACTGAGGGGTCTATTTCATATAGACACTCATTCAGACATTCACTGAATAAGACAAATATTTAAGATAGACAGCATCCTGTTTTATATGGTCACACAGAAAGAGACTCACTGAGTGATACACACCTGGGAAGTGTTAGGAGTCTACTTTATACAACCTCTCATTTAGAGCCTCAGGGAATAATGCACACGTGTGGAATAGACACTAGTCTATTTTAAATGGCCTCGAAAACCAAAGCCTGAGTGAGTAATAAGCAACTTTGGAATAGTCACTAGTATACTCCATATGCCCAAGTATTTAGATTCAGAGTCAATAATACATGCCTTCGGACTAGTCAGAAAACAATTTCATATGGCCAAAGCGTTTCAGAGCCTCAGTGAGTAATACATATCTGGGAAATACTCAGGACTCTATTACATGTGGCATCAATTTCAGAGCTTCGCTGAATAGGAATCACCTGAATTGTAGTCAGAATCCTGTTTCATACAGCCACATATTCAGAGCCTAACTGAGTAACATACGTTTTGGGAAAAGTCTGGATTCTACTTCCTGTAGATACTCATTTAGAGGCGAATGTAAAATCGCACGCCTGAGGAGTATTCAGGAGTCTCTATTTTATGGCAACTCATTCAGAGCT
>JAKFGQ010000325.1:0-31188 GCA_021498475.1 Saguinus midas | reverse complement strand
GGAATCTCTTTCACATGGCCATCGTTCTGGGCCTCTGTGAATAATACTCCCTCAGAAACAGTCAAGGTCTACTTCAAATGCCTACATATTCAAAGTCTCTGTAAGTAATGAACACCTGGGAAATACACCTGAGTCTCTTTTTTATGCCCACTGAGTCAGAGTCTCATTTAATACTACACACCCGGGGAAGATTTAAGAGTCTACTTCATGTAGCCATTCATTTAGATCCTCAGTGAATAATCCACACCAGATTAATATTCTAGCATTTTTATATGTCCACTCATTCTGTGCCTCCTGAATGATACACACTCAATTCTCAGGATTCTTTTTTATACTACAACTCATTTAGATCCTTATTGTCTAATTTACAATGGAGCAATAGTCAGGTGTCTATATTGTTTGGCCCCTCATTCAACGATTCAGTGAATAATGAATTTCTATGTAGTAATCAGAACACTGTTTTAGATAGTCGTGAATTAAGTGCCTTCCTGAATGATACACACCTGGGTGGTAATCAGGAGTCAATTTCATATGAACTTTAATTCTGTGTAATTCTGAGTAATACACGAAACCTATTCGAATATTGCACATGTGAAAATTAATCACTAGTCCATTTCATATGGTCGTTCGTTTGGAGAGTCAAAAAATAACACGGCAGAGGGATGATACACACAGGAGAGTGGAGGGTAACTCAGTAAATATTTATAGAGCTCTCCATTTTAAATACACAAATTATACATTCCCCACCTTAAATACACAAAATATTGATCGCCGGTTGACCCTATTTGTAATGCCTTCCACACCCTTTCACAAAACATAGGCATGATCGCTCTGCATTTTGATACTTTGCTTTATATAAAAAAAGGAAATCCAGATATCAGAGTTATATAAAACAGTCATTAAAACAATTGTCATAGATGTTTAAGAAAATGAATAACAAGATAAAAAAATTTACCAGTGAATAACAAAAGTCTAATTATTTATCATTAATTTATTTTTTACTAAATAACTAAACTTTTATTCTTTATCAAAGTGATCCATAATTTTTTTTTTAATTTTTATTGCATTATAGATTTTGGGGTACATGTGCAGAACGTGCAAGATAGTTGCATAGGTACACACTTGGCAGTGTGTTTTGCTGCCTTCCTCCCCTTCACCCACACTTGGCATTCATCCCCAGGCTATCCCTTCCCAGCCCCACACCACTGTCCCTCCCCCATTCCCCGCAATAGACCACAGTGTGTAGTAGACCCCCTCTCTGTGTCCATGTGTTCTCATTTTCTCACCCGCCTATGAGTGAGTATATGCGGTATGTCTTTTTCTGTTCTTTTGTCAGTTTGCTGAGAATGATGTTCTCCAGATTCATCCATGTCCCTACAAAGGACACAAACTCATCATTTTTGATTGCTGCATAATATTCCATGGTGTATATGTGCCACATTTTCCCAGTCCAGTCTATCATCTGGGCATTTGGGTTGGTTCCAGGTCTTTGCTATTGTAAACAGTGCTGCAATGAACATTCGTGTGCATGTGTCCTTATAGTAGAACGATTTATAGTCCTTGATATATACCCAGTAATGGGATTGCTGGGTCAAATGGAATTTCTATTTCTAGGTCCTGAGGAATCGCCACACTGTCTTCCACAATGGTTGAACTAATTTACACTCCCACCAACAGTGTAAGAGTGTTCCTATTTCTCCACATCCTCTCCAGCATCTGCTGTCTCCAGATTTTTAATGATCGCCATTCTAACTGGCGTGAGATGGTATCTCAATGTGGTTTTGATTTGCATCTCTAATGACCAGTGATGATGAGCATTTTTCATGTGTTTGTTGGCCTCATGTATGTCTTCTTTTGTAAAGTGTCTGTTCATATCCTTTGCCCATTTTTGAATGGGCTTGTTTTTTTTTTCCTGTAAATCTGTTTGAGTTCTTTGTAAATTCTGGATATCAGCCCTTTGTCAGATGTGTAAACTGCAAAGATTTTTTCCCATTCTGATGGTTGCCGATTCACTCTAGTGACTGTTTCTTTTGCCGTGCAGAAGCTGTGGAGTTTGATTAGGTCCCATTTGTCTATTTTGGCTTTTGTTGCCAATGCTTTTGGTGTTTTGGTCATGAAGTCCTTGCCTACTCCTATGTCCTGAATGGTTTTGCCTAGATTTTCTTCTAGGGTTTTTATGGTGTCAGGTCTTATGTTTAAGTCTTTAATCCATCTGGAGTTAATTTTAGTGTAAGGTGTCAGGAAGGGGTCCAGTTTCTGCTTTCTGCACATGGCTAGCCAGTTTTCCCAACACCATTTATTAAATAGGGAATCCTTTCCCATTGCTTGTTTTTGTCTGGTTTATCAAAGATTATATGGTTGTAGATATGTTGTGTTGCCTCCGATGCTTCTGTTCTGTTCCATTGGTCTATATCTCTGTTTTGGTACCAGTACCATGCTGTTTTGATTACTGTAGCCTTGTAGTATAGTTTGAAGTCTGGTAGTGTGATGCCTCCCGCTGTGTTCTTTTGCTTAGAATTGACTTGGCTATGCGGCTCTTTTGGTTCCATATGAAATTCATGGTGGTTTTTTCCAGTTCTGTGAAGAAATTCAATGGTAGTTTGATGGGGATAGCATTGATTGTGTAAATTACTTTGGGCAGTATAGCCATTTTCATGATATTGATTCTTCCTAACCACGAACATGGAATGTTTCTCCATCTGTTTGTGTCCTCTTATTTCGTTGAGCAGTGGTTTGTAGTTTTCCTTAAAGAGGTCCCTTACATTCCTTGTGAGTTGTATTCCTAGGTATTTTATTTTCTTTGTAGCAATTGTGAATGGCAGTTCGTTCTTGATTTGGTTCTCTTTAAGTCTGTTATTGGTGTATAGGAATGCTTGTGATTTTTGCACATTGATTTTATATCCTGAGACTTTGCTGAAGTTGCTTATCAGTTTCAGGAGCTTTTGGGCTGAGGTGATGGGGTCTTCTAGGTATACTATCATGTCGTCTGCAAATAGAGACAATTTGGCTTCCACCTTTCCTATTTGAATACCCTTTATTTCTTTTTCTTGCCTGATTGCTCTGGCTAGAACTTCCAGTACTATGTTGAATAGGAGTGGTGAGAGAGGCATCCTTGTCTAGTGCCGGATTTCAAAGGGAATGCTTCCAGTTTTGCCCATTAGTATGATATTGGCTGTTGGTTTGTCATAAATAGCTTTTATTACTTTGAGATATGTTCCATCAATACCAAGTTTATTGAGGGTTTTAGCATAAAGGGCTGTTGAATTTTGTCAAATGCCTTCTCTGCATCAATTGAGATAATCATGTGGTTTTGTTTTTGCTTCTGTTTATGTGGTGAATTACATTTATAGACTTGCGTATGTTGAACCAGCCTTGCATCCCAGGATGAATCCTACTTGATCATGATGGATAAGTTTTTAATGTGCTGTTGCAATCGGTTTGCCAGTATTTTATTGAAGATTTTGCATCTATGTTCATCATGGATATTGGCCTGAAGTTTTCTTTTCTTGTTGAGTCTCTGCCAGGTTTTGGTATCAGGATGATGTTGGTCTCATAAAATGATTTGGGAAGGGTTCCCTCTTTTGGATTATTTGGAATAGTTTCAGAAGGAATGGTACCAGATCCTCTTTGTGTGTCTGGTAGAATTCAGCTGTGAACCCATCTGGACCTGGGCTTTTTGTGTGGTAGGCTCTTAATTGCTGCCTCAACTTCAGACCTTGTTATTGGTCTATTCATAGTTTTGGCTTCCTCCTGGTTTAGGCTTGGGAGGACACAGGCATCCAGGAATTTATCCATTTCTTCCTGGTTTACTAGTTTATGTGCATAGAGTTGTTTGTAGTATTCTCTGATGATGGTTTGAATTTCTGTGGAATCTGTGGTGATTTCCCATTATCGTTTTTATTGCATCTATTTGGTTGTTCTCTCTTTTCTTTTTATCAGTCTGGCTAGTGGTCTGTCTATTTTGTTGATCTTTTCAAAACCAGCTCTTGGATTTATTGATTTTTGAAGGGTTTTTCTTGTCTCTATCTCCTTCAGTTCTGCTCTGATCTTAGTTATTTCTTGTCTTCGGCTAGGTTTTGAGCTTTTTGATCTTGCTCCTCTAGCTCTTTCAATTTTGATGATAGGGTGTCAATTTTGGATCTCTCCACTCTTCTCATGTGGGCACTTATTGCTATATATTTTCCTCTACAGACTGCTTTAAATGTGTCCCAGAGATTCTGGTACGTTGTGTCTTCATTCTCGTTGGTTTCAAAGAACTTCTTTATTTCTGCCTTCATTTCATTGTTTATCCAATCAACATTCAAGAGCCAGTTGTTCAGTTTCCATGAAGCTGTGCGGTTCTGAGTTATTTTCTGAATTCTGAGTTCCAACTTGATTGCACTATGGTCTGAGAGACTGTTTGTTATGATTTCAGTTGTTTTGCATTTGCTGAGGAGTGCTTTACTTCCAATTATGTGGTCAATTTTGGAGTAGGTGTGATGTGGTGCTGAGAAGAATGTATATTCTGTGGATTTGGGGTGGAGAGTTCTGTAAATGTCTATCAGGTTTGCTTGTTCCAGGTCTGAGTTCAAGTCCTGGATATCCTTGTTAATTTTCTGTCTGGTTGATCTGTCTGCTATTGACAGTGGAGTGTTAAAGTCTCCCACTATTATTGTGTGGGAGTCTAAGTCTCTTTGTAAGTCATTAAGAACTTGCCTTATATATCTGGGTGCTCCTGCATTGGGTCCATATATATTTAGAATCGTTAGCTCTTCTTGTTGTATCGATCCTTTTACCATTATGTAATGACCTTCTTTGTCCCTTTTGATCTTTGTTGCTTTAAAGTCTATTTTATCAGAGATGAGAATTGCAACTCCTGCTTTTTTTGCTCTCCATTTGCTTGGTAAATATTCCTCCATCCATTTATTTTGAGCCTTTGTGTATCTTTGCATGTGAGGTGGGTTTCCTGGATACAGCACACTGATGGGTTTTGGTTTTTATCCAATTTGCCAGTCTGTGTCTTTTGATTGGTGCATTTAGCCCATTTACATTTAGGGTTAATATTGTTATGTGTGAATTTGATACTGCCATTTTGATGCTAGCTGGCTGTTTTGCCCATTGGTTCATGTAGATTCTTCATTTTGTTGATGCTCTTTAGCATTTGGTATGCTTTTAGGATGGCTGGTACTGGTTGTTTCTTTCTATGTGTAGTGCCTCTTTCAGGAGCTCTTGTAAAGCAGGCCTAGTGGTGACAAAATCTCTGAGTACTTGCTTGTTCATGAAGGATTTTATTTTTCCTTCACTATAAATCTCAGTTTGGAAGGATATGAAATTCTGGGTTGAAAGTTCTTTTCTTTAAGGATGTTGAATATTGGCCCCACTCTCTTCTTGCTTGTAGAGTCTCTGCTGAGAGATCTGCTGTGAGTCTGATGGGCTTCCCTTTGTGGGTGACCCGACCTTTCTCTCTGGCTGCCCTTAGTATTTTCTCCTTCATTTCAACCCTGGTGAATCTGACGATTATGTGCCTTGGGGTTGCTCTTCTTGTGGAGTATCTTTGTGGTGTTCTCTGTATTTCCTGGAGTTGAGTATTGACCTGTCTTGCTAGGTTGGGGAAATTTTCCTGGATAATATCCTGAAGAGTGTTTTCCAGCTTGGATTCATTCTCTTCATCACATTCTGGTACACCTATCAAACGTAGGTTGGGTCTCTTCACATAGTCCCACATTTCTTGGAGATTTTGTTCATTCCTTTTGTGCTTTTTCTTTAATCTTGGTTTCTCGTTTATTTCATTGAGTTGATCTTCAACTTCTGATATTCTTTCTTCTGCTTGGTCAATTCGGCTGTTGAAACTTGTGCATGCTTCACAAAGTTCTCGTGTTGTGTTTTTCAGCTCCTTCAATTCATTCATATTCCTCTCTAAGTTGTCCATTCTTGTTATCAATTCCTCGAATCTTTTTCAAATCTTTTTCAAGGTTCTTAGTTTCTTTGCACTGATTTAGAACATGTTCTTTAGCTCACTGAAGTTTCTCATTATCCACTTTCTGAAGTCTGATTCCGTCATTTTGTCACACTCATTCTCTGTCCAGCTTTGTTCCCTTGCTGGTGAGGAGTTTTGGTCCTTTGTAGGAGGTGAGGTGTTTTGGTTTCAGGTGTTTTCCTCCTTTTGGGCTGGTTTCTTCCCATCTTTATGGATTTATCCACCTGTCATCTTAGTAGTTGATGCTCTTTAGCATTTGGTATGCTTTTAGGATGGCTGGTACTGGTTGTTTCTTTCTATGTGTAGTGCCTCTTTCAGGAGCTCTTGTAAAGCAGGCCTAGTGGTGACAAAATCTCTGAGTACTTGCTTGTTCATGAAGGATTTTATTTTTCCTTCACTTATGAAGCTCAGTTTGGCTGGATATGAAATTCTGGGTTGAAAGTTCTTTTCTTTAAGGATGTTGAATATTGGCCCCCACTCTCTTCTGGCTTGTAGAGTCTCTGCCGAGAGATCTGCTGTGAGTCTGATGGGCTTCCCTTTGTGGGTGACCCGACCTTTCTCTCTGGCTGCCCTTAGTATTTTCTCCTTCATTTCAACCCTGGTGAATCTGACGATTATGTGCCTTGGGGTTGCTCTTCTTGCAGAGTATCTTTGTGGTGTTCTCTGTATTTCCTGGAGTTGAGTATTGACCTGTCTTGCTAGGTTGGGGAAATTTTCCTGGATAATATCCTGAAGAGTGTTTTCCAGCTTGGATTCATTCTCTTCATAACATTCTGGTGCACCTATCAAACGTAGGTTGGGTCTCTTCACATAGTCCCACATTTCTTGGAGATTTTGTTCATTCCTTTTGTGCTTTTTCTTTAATCTTGGTTTCTCGTTTATTTCATTGAGTTAATCTTCAACTTCTGATATTCTTTCTTCTGCTTGGTCAATTCGGCTGTTGAAACTTGTGCATGCTTCACAAAATTCTCGTGTTGTGTTTTTCAGCTCCTTCAATTCATTCATATTCCTCTCTAAGTTGTCCATTCTTGTTATCAATTCCTCGAATCTTTTTCAAATCTTTTTCAAGGTTCTTAGTTTCTTTGCACTGATTTAGAACATGTTCTTTAGCTCACTGAAGTTTCTCATTATCCACTTTCTGAAGTCTGATTCCGTCATTTTGTCACACTCATTCTCTGTCCAGCTTTGTTCCCTTGCTGGTGAGGAGTTTTGGTCCTTTGTAGGAGGTGAAGTGTTTTGGTTTCAGGTGTTTTCCTCCTTTTTGGGCTGGTTTCTTCCCATTTTTATGGATTTATTCACCTGTCATCTTAGTAGTTGCTGATTTTTCAATTGGGTCTCTATGTGGATGACCAGATTGTTGATGATGAAGTATTTCTGTTACTTAGTTTTTCTTCTAATGGTCTAGCCCCTCTGCTGTATGAGTGCTGAGGTCCACTCCAGGCCCTGCTTGTCTGGGGTACACCTGTAGCAGCTGCAGAACAGTGAGGGATGCTACCAGTTTCTTCTTTTGCTATCTTTGTTTCAGAATGATGCCCGCCAAATGTCAGTCTGATTAGTCCTTTTTTGGGGTGACTCTTTGGATATACAGGGGTCAGGGAGTTGCTTGAGGAGATGGTCTGTGCTTTATAGGAGCTCCAGTGCTGAGTTGTGAGCTCCGTTGTTCATTCTGGGTTGTTGGGAGGATGTGTTTATGTCTGCTGCAACAGAACTCATAAAACACCCCATTTTTTCCCCCTTAGATGCTCTGTCTCAGGGAGTTGAGACTTTTTTTATGAGTATCTGTTGCACTGTCCTGCTTCACTATGAGGCAGTCTATTCACTATTTGCCTGCCAGGGCTCCGCCCTGCTAGTGTGGGTCCACCCTGCTGTGGCAAGGCTCTGTTCTGCTGTGGAGCACTCCATCCTTCTGGTGGAGTCTCTCTGTTATGGTAGGTTGCCTTGGCAATGGCAGGCTGCGTCAGTCCTGGGCAGTAATTCAGTAGGGGCAGATTTCATCCATAGTGGCAGACGCCCCTCCCCTACCGGGCTGCACTGTCCTAGATGCTGGCAGAAAAACTCTCAGCCCCGAGCATCTCCAATCACCACCCTGCTTGTCCCCATGAGGGTGGGACCTGCCGAGCCCGATCACCCAGCTCCCTGCCTCAGAGTCTGTCCTCTCTCTCTCTTTCTCTCCCCAAGCTGAACTGTTGACTCTCTCACTGGCATCCCAGTAGCCTGCCAATAGGGCACTGGGATCTGTGCGTTCTCCCATGCTGCTGCCCACTGCACCAGCTCAGATCACGTTTTCCAGGAATCTCCTGCTCTGGCTCATTGTCTAAGTCCCATTCAATCAGATGGACATGCCAATCTGCCCTTCAAAATCTCAGATTGCCAGTTCAACAAGGCACCCAGACCAGTGAGTTCCGTGCCAGGTCTGGCTGCGTGAGCCGGTTTAGCATCCTGTGTCTCTCCCACACCTGGGACTTTCAACACTGTGGGCAAAAAAGGTCCATCTGAGAATGTGGCTAGGACTCACCCTCTGCCTTCACTGAGAGCTGCAATCCTGAGCCGCCTCTACAACACCATCTTGGCGGTCTCTCCCAGTGATTCATAATTGTTAAATATCAAATGGTAATTTGTCATGCAGAAGAATTAAAAAATAAATATGACAGTTCTAAAAGTTCAATTGTGCAAAACAAAGTTCTCTCTTTCATCCTTCTTCATTTATTTTCTCAAAGATTACACCTTCATCTAGTTAGTTACCTTTTTACATATGTGTATCCATATTTCTAAATAAGTGATCTTAAAAATATATATATATCGATTTTCTTTTCTGATTAAAACTTCTAACTTAAGGATGAAGATACAATACTCTTACTTGTTTCTCCAATCCAATTGTCTCCTGATTGTCTCATATATGATTTTTAGTTTGATCTCTATTAAGCTAAAATTTGTTTATTTTATATTTTATTTTATTTGTTCTCGAGATGAAGTTTTGCTCTGTCACCCAGGGTGGAGTGCAGTGGCACAATCTTGGCTCACTGCAACCTCCATCTCTAAGGTTCAAGTGATTCTCCTGCCTCAGTCTCCTGAGTAGCTGGAATTACAGGCACTCACCAACACACCCAGCCAATTTCTTTGTGTTTTTAGTAGAGACAGGGTTTTATCATGCTGGCCAGAATGGTCTCAAAACCCTGATCTCAAGTGATCCATCTGCCTCAGCCTCCCAAGGTGTAAGATTTCAGTTGTGAGGAACAGTGCCCAGCCAAAATTTGTTTATTTTTAACACAGAATAAAATACTAATTCTGGAACCAACTAATAAATAAATAAATCAGATGTACTCAGGAGGTATGCTGAAAGCAAATTGAACACAGCAGAAGAGATTAGTGAACTTTAAGTAGGTCAGTAAAAAGATATCCTGCTAATGTGTGAGGAGAGACAAAGGTAGGAATACAGAAAAGAATAAGAGAGAATCAGAGCACAGTGAATGGTCAAACATGTAACTGAGACCTGAAAAGGAAAGGAGAGAAAGAGTGGGATGAATGCAATACTGGCTGAGAATATTTCAAAACCAATAGACATAAAGTCACACATTCAGGAAGTTCTATAAGCTCCAAGCAGGGTATGTGCAATGAAACCCACATAAAAGCAGTCATCATTATATTTCTAAAACCCAAAGACAAATCATTAAAACCAACTAGGCCCCCTATGCTTCACACACTCACACACACCTTTGAAAGGAACAATTCACCAGACAGATGACTTGTCAACAAAAATTTTAAAAAGCTAGTACAACTTAGAGTCAATGGTATCATCTTTGGTTCACTAAAAGAAAATAGCTACCCACTAAATTCTGAACATAGTGAACATACCCATTAAATAAAAAACTGAGCAATTTTTGCTTCTATGTTACTAGGTTGGTGCAAAAGTAATTGCAGTTTTTGTCATTGAAAGTAATGGAGGTAGGGCACAGTGGCTCATGCCTGTTATCTTGGCACTTTAGGAGGCCAAGGCGGGTGGATCACTTGAGAGGTCAGGAGTTGGAGACCAGCCTGGCCAACATGGTTAGACCCTGCCTCTATTAAAAATGCAAAAATTAGCCTGGGATGGTGGCGGGTGCCTTTAATCCCAGCTACTGAGGAGGCTGAGGCAGGAGAATTGCTTGAACCTAGGAGGCAGAGGTTGCTGTCCGCTGAGATCGCTCCAGCCTGGCAACAGAGCAAGACTCCACCTCAGAAAAAAAAGGTATTTGGAGAAACCTCAATTATGTTTGCAGCAACCAACATAATAAGTTAATTTCCCTCCCACTATTAACAATTAGAAACTAAATAAATGTACAAATTAAGTGTTTTCTGTAATTGGACAACAGATAGTACAGGGCTGTGATCCATATGAGAAGTGAACAAATGACATTTCCTGTGACAGCCCGGCTTCCTATCTGGAGATATTCTCAGTATCACTGTAGAGGAAAAGGAAGCCAAACATAACATCGCGTTCTCAGTAAATTGAGGGATCAGAGTTCATGGAGGCTTAGGTACCTAGATTTCGGGGGGCAGAGAACTGGAGAGGAGAAGTCTACACAGATAAAAAGCTAGTAATTTTTCATAAAGATTTCTTTAAGTTCCTAGCTGGCAACTAATATGTGCATAAAAAGATTAAAATCTCATGCAGCTAGGAGGAGAGCAGTTAGTGGAGAGGTATAAGTTGAGCAATTTCTAGATGTAAGAAAGAACTGCAACATAGGCAAGTTCTGATGATCCTGAGTGAGAAAACCCATTGAACACCCGGGGGGTACAAAAGAGCCCATAGGGGAATGACACCTTCCTGGCAGAAGAAATAAACTAGCTTTAAAATAGCAGCTATTGTGAGGCTTGACCTAACAAAATTTAAAAGCAAATATCAACTGGATCAAGCTGATTCCCAAGTTGCTTATCAAATTTCTAATGAAGAAACTTCAAAACTCAGCAAAGGGCAAAATCAGAATTCAGAAACTCAATAACATAACACCCACAGTGTCCATGGAAACAGAAGCAAAAATAACGATGGTAATAAAATCTGCAGAAAGGGGTTTTCAAGCAGCTGTTTGAAATATGTTCAAGGATTTAAAGCAAACTGTGAACAATAAAAGAATGCATGAAAACTATTTTAAAAAGAAATAAACTTGTAGTGTAAAAATGTATATTTAATGTGAAAAAGCTATTGAGGGCTTAGCATAACATTAGGTATTGTAGAAAAATAAGTGAGTTTGAAAGCATAATAGAAACTGAAGCAGAGGAAGAACACAGGCTAAAAAAACCTTAAAAAACCTTGATGACAGGTGGGACAATATCAAGTTGCCTAACATATATTTAATTTTAAAACCTAAAGCAAGAGAAAAAGAGAGACTCTGCATGCAGGGTGTGTGACTGTGTGTGTGTCTGTAAGTGTGTGTGTGTGTGTGTGTGTGTTGGAAAGTTTAAACAAAGAAAACTGTTTCAATAAAATAGTGGCTACTACTTCTCAATTTGATAAAAAGCCAAAATATACAGCTCCACATGACACAACTTGCTCCAAGAAAGATAAATACAGAAAATACACACCAAGCAAGCTACCTTATAATCTAATTACTGAAAACAAATGATAAAGAGAAAAATCTTAAAGTATCCAGTAAAACAAGTTATATTAGAAGAACAAAGAGATGACTTAATACTAACTTCTTTTAAGAAACAATACAATATTTATAATGTGCTGAAATTGAAAACAAAAGAAATACTAAGAATTGTCATTGTGTTTAGGTCTCTAATGTGTAGTGATGTTGAGCGTATTTTCATATGCTTATTGGCCATGTATATGCCTTCTTTTAAAAACTGTTTGTGTCCTTTTTCCAATTTGTTATGGAGTTGTTTGCTTTCTGCTTGTTAATTTAAGTTTCTTATAGATTCTGGATATTAGCCCTTTGATAGGTGCATGGTTTGCAAATATTTTCTCTAATTTTATAGGTTGTTTGTTTACTTTGTTAGTTTCTTTCACTTTGCAGATGTTCTTTGGTTTAATTGGGTCCCATTTGTCAATGATTGTTTTTGTTACCATGGCTTTTGGCATATTTGTCCTGAAACCCTTACAGGACCTATATTCACAATGGTATCTTCCAGGTTTTCTTCAAAGGTTTTTATGGCCCCATAAACACTTTAGGTTTTAGATTTAAGCATTCAATTCATCTTGAGATAATTTTTGTATACGGTAAGAGAAAGGGGTCCAGTTTCCATCTTCTCCATTTGCTAGCCAGTCATCCCAGCAACAGTTAATTAAAAGGGAACCCTTATGCTGTGAAAATCAGTTTAGAGATTACTCAAATTACGTATAGCAGAACTAGTATGCTAACCCAGCAATCTATTGGGTATATGCCCAAAGGAATATGAATCATTCTACCATAAAGTCCTATGAATACATATGTTCATCACAGCACTATTCACAATAATAAAGACATGGAATCAACCTAAGTACCAGCAATAGTACACTGGATAAAAAAATGTGGTACATATACACCATGAAATGCTATGCAGTATACTCACTCATAGGCGGGTGAGAAAAATGAGAACACATGGACACAGAGAGGTGGTCTACTATACACTGGGGTCTATTGGGGGGAATGGGGAGGGACAGTGGGGGTGCTGGGAGGGATAGCCTGGGGATGAATGCCAAGTGTGGGTGAAGGGGAGGAAGGCAGCAAAACACACTGCCACGTGTGTACCTATGCAACTATCTTGCACGTTCTGCACATGTACCCCAAAACCTATAATGCAATAAAAAAGAAATAAAAAAAAGAAATGCTATGCAGACATAAAAAAGAATGACATCATGTCTTCTGCAGCAACATGGGTAGAGCTGGAGGCCATTATCCTAAGCAAGCTAATGCAGAACAGAAAATTAAATACTGCATGTTCTCACTTATAAGTGGGAACTTAACATTGAGTACACATGGACAGAAAGAAGAGAGCAACAAACGCCAGGACCTACTTGAGGATGGAGTGTGGGAGAAGGGTGAGGATCAAAAAACTACCTATCAGATACTATGCTTATTACCTGGGTGACAAACTAACCTGCAAACTAAACCTCTAAAAAACTCAACTTACCTATAAAATAAACCTGCACATGTACCCCTGAAACAAAAATGAAAAGTTAAAAAAGATAAAATAATAAAAGCTTTAACACCAATGTTTTAAGATTCTAATTTACATAGCTAAAAAGAGAAGAGCAAATTAAATTGAAAGAAGACGGAAGGAAAAAGAATAGGAGAAATAAAATTTAAAAATAGATGGAGAAAAATGAGTTAAAATTTCAAAAAATTAATAAATCTGTAGCTAACTTGATTTCAAAATATGGCAAAAATACAAACTACCATGATCAGGCATCACTATATATCTTAATAGTATAAAAAAGAATAACAAGGAAATATTATAAAACAGTGTTATGACAAAAAAAGAACAATTTAAACAAAAGAGAAAAATTTCTTTAAAAACACGAATTACCAGCTGAGAACACTGGCTCTCACCTATAATCCCAGAATTTTGGGAGGACAAGGTGGGCATATCATGAGGTCAGAAGTTTGAGACCACCCTGTGCAACATATGGGGAATTTAATCTCTACTAAATATACAATAAATTAGCCAGATATGGTGGTGGGCACCTGTAATCCCAGCTACTTGAGAGGCTGAGAGAGGAGAATCACTTAAACCTGGGAGGTGCAGGTTGAAATGAGCCAAGATTGCACCAATGCACTCCAGCCTCGGAAACAGGGGGATACTCTGTCTCAAAAAATAAAAATAAAAACTACATTGCCATGTATTTACCTATGCAATGATCCTGCATGATCTGCACATGTACCCAAGAATCTAAAGTACAATAAAATATATATTTAAAAAAGCAAATCACACAGATTACCAAAATAGATCCAAAGAGATATTAAAAATTGGAATATTTTTATATCTTTAAAAGAATTCAAATTCATAATTAACCTCCTATGCCCTCAAAACATGAAAAAATATCTTTGTGCCCAGATGGCTTCTCTGGTGAATTCTAACATTTAATGAAGATAAAACGCTTTTATAAAACAGAGAGTGGGAACACAGCACAACTCGTTTTATGAGGCTACTGTCTCTCTGTTACCAAAATCAGAAACAGACAACACCAAAACAAACAATGAAAATGAATACAAAAGAAACCATGTTAGCAAAGAGAACCCAGCAATATATAAAAAGGATAAGACATCTTGACAAGTTGAAGCTTTTTAAGTCATACAAACATAGTTTAAATATTAAATTATAAAAGATGAAATCAATGTAATTTATTTTATTTATAGAAAAAGATTGCAATTATCCTAATTCATTTATGAAGAGTGTTTGACAAAATTCAACCTCCATTCTCCATGAAAATTTAGAAAAGTAGGAATGAAAGGGAACTTCTGCATTCTGTTAAAGGGTGCTATAAAAAACCTACAGTTAACATCAAACAAAATGGTTAAAAATTGAATGCTTTCCCTGTAAAATCAGAAAAAGGGCTTCTACTGAACATTTGTTGGAAGCTCCAGCCAGTGAAATAAGTCAACAAAAAGAGAGAATGCCGACGGGTTGGTAATTAAGAAGTAAAATTGTTTGTATTGAAAAGCAAAATGATCGTGTACATTTAAAGAAAAAGATGGGGGATGGGGAGTTGGGGAGAGAGAGCATGGGGAGAAATGCCAGATATAGGTGAAGGGGAGGAAGGCAGCAAATCACACTGCCATGTGTGTACCTATACAACAATGTTGCATGTTCTTTACATGTGCCCCAAAACCTAAAATGCAACTTAAAAAGTAAATAAATAAATAAAGATATTCGAAGGAACAAGTCACCTTAACAAGGTCACAGAATACAAGATCAATGCAAACAATAAACAACTAAAAAATATAATTTTTAAAACAGTCCCACTCAGGCTGGGTGTGGTGGCTCACACTGTGATCCCAGCACTTTGGGAGGCTGAGGTGGGCAGATCATGAAAGACCAGCCTGGCCAACATGGTGAAAACCTGTCTCCACTAAAAATACAAAAATTAGCTGGGTGTGGTGGTGGGCCTCGGTGATCTCAGGAACTCGGGAGGCTGAGGAAGAAGAATCATTTGAACCCGAAAAATGGAAGTTGCAGTAAACAGAGATCACACCACTGCACCTCAGCCTGGGACACAGAGTGAGACTCTACCTCAAAAAAATGTCCCATTCACATTAATATCAAAAACATATAATAGTACTGGAAGTTCTAGCCAGAGCAATCATGCAATAAAAAGAAATAAAGGGTATGCAAATAGAAAAGGTGGAAGCCAAATTGTCTCTATTTGCAGACGACATGATAGTATACCTAGAAGATCCCATCAGCTCAGCCCCAAAACTCCTGAAACTGATAAGCAACTTCAGCAAAGTCTCAAGATATAAAATCAATGTGCAAAAATCACAAGCATTCCTATACAACAATAACAGACTTAAAGAGAACCAAATCAAGAACGAACTGCCATCCACAATTGCTACAAAGAAAATAAAATACCTAGGAATACAACTCACAAGGAACATAAGAAACCTCTTTAAGAAAAAGTACAAACCACCGCTCAACAAAATAAAAGAGGACACAAACAGATGGAGAAACATTCCATGTTCGTGATTAGGAAGAATCAATATCATGAAAATGGCTATACTGCCCAAAGTAATTTACTCAATCAATGCTATCCCCATCAAACTACCATTGAATTTCTTCACAGAACTAAAAAAAAACCACCATGAACTTCATACAGAACCAAAAGAGAGCTCACATAGCGAAGTCAATTCTAAGCAAAAAGAACACAGCAGGAGGCATCACACTACCAGGCTTCAAACTATACTACGAGGCTACAGTAATCAAAACAGCATGGTACTGGTACCAAAACAGCATGGTACTGGTACTAAAACAGAGATATAGACCAATGGAACAGAACAGAGGCATCGGAGGCAACACAACATATCTACAACCATATAATCTTTGATAAACCAGACAAAAACAAGCAATGGGGAAAGGATTCCCTGTTTAATAAATGGTGTTGGGAAAACTGGCTAGCCATGTGCAGAAAGCAGAAACTGGACCCCTTCCTGACACCTTACACTAAAATTAACTCCAGATGGATTAAAGACTTAAACATAAGACGTGACACCATAAAAACCCTAGAAGAAAATCTAGGCAAAACCATTCAGGACATAGGAGTAGGCAAGGACTTCATGAACAAAACACCAAAAGCATTGGCAACAAAAGCCAAAATAGACAAATGGGACCTAATCAAACTCCACAGCTTTTGCACGGCAAAAGAAATAGTCACTAGAGTGAATCGGCAACCAACAGAATGGGAAAAAATCTTTGCAATTTACGCATCTGACAAAGGGCTGATATCAGGAATTTACAAAGAACTCAAACAGATTTACAGGAAAAAAACAAACAAACCCATTCAAAAATGGGCAAAGAATATGAACAGACACTTTACAAAAGAAGACATACATGAGGCCAACAAACACATGAAAAAATGCTCATCATCACTGGTCATTAGAGAGATGCAAATCAAAACCACATTGAGATACCATCTCACGCCAGTTAGAATGGCGATCATTAAAAAATCAGGAGACAACAGATGCTGGAGAGAATGTGGAGAAATAGGAACACTCTTACACTGTTGGTGGGAGTGTAAATTACTTCAACCATTGTGGAAGACAGTGTTGCGATTCCTCAAGGACCTAGAAATTAAAATTCCATTTGACCCAGCAATCCCATTACTGGGTGTATATCCAAAGGACTATAAATCGTTCTACTATAAGGACACATGCACACGAATGTTCATTGCAGCACTGTTTACAATAGCAAAGAACTGGAACCAACCCAAATGTCCATCGATGACAGACTGGACTGGGAAAATGTGGCACATATACACCATGGAATATTATGCAGCAATCAAAAATGATGAGTTTGTGTCCTTTGTAAGGACATGGATGAATCTGAAGAACATCATTCTCAGCAAACTGACACAAGAACAGAAAAGGAAATACCACATATTCTCACTCATAGGCGGGTGAGAAAAATGAGAACACATGGACACAGGGAGAGGGTCTACTACACACTGGGGTCTATTGGGGGAATGGGGGAGGGACAGCATGGGGGGAGCTGGGGAGGGATAGCCTGTGGAGAAATGCCAAGTGTGGGTGAAGGGGAGGAAGGCAGCAAAACACACTGCCATGTGTGTACCTATGCAACTATCTTGCACGTTCTGCACATGTACCTTAAAACCTAAAATGCAATAAAAATTTAAAAACCATATAATATTAGGGATAAGTTTAACAAAATAAGTCTAAATTCTGTATACTAAAAACCTCAAAACACTGCTGAGAGAAATTAAAGAAGACTATAAATAAATGGAGAGCTATGCCATGTTAATGTATTAGAGGTTTGAAAATTTTAAGATGTCAGCTCTCCCCACATTGATCTATAGGTTCATCATCTCAGTCAAAATCCTAACAAACTTTTAAGCAAAATTTAACAAGCTGGTTTAAAAATTTATATATGTATGCAAAGGACATAGAACAGCCAAAACATTTTTTTTTTCAGAGGAGAGTTGGAAAGACTATTTTCAACTGATTTCAAGTCTTAACTATAAAGCTAATCAAGAGAGTGTGGTTTTAGCACAGGATATACAGAGCAAAGAAACAGAATTGATTAGGAATAGACCCACGTGTATGTGACCAATCAGTTTTTCACAAAGGTGCCAAATTAATTAGTTCAATGAAGATAGTCTTTTTCAATTGTGCTGGACTAACTGGATATTGATGTGAAAATAAATGAACTTTGATACTTTGTTTACTCTGTAAACAAATATTAACTCAGAACAGATTGTAGATCTAAATGCAAAAGTTAAAGCCACAAAACTTTTAAAGAAAATTCAGGAGAAAATTTGTGAGAACTTGAGTAAGCAAGTATTGTTTTCTTTCTTTTTTAAAAAATTTCCTTGAGATAGGGTCTTGCTCTGTCACCAAAGCTGGAGTGCAGTGGCACAATCACATCTCACTGCATTCTCCACCTCCCAGGCTCAAGACATCCTCCCACCTCAGCTCCTGAAATGGCTGGGACAACAGTCTTTCACCACCATGTTTAGCTAATCTTTGTGTTTTTTATGAAAGAGACAGTCTCCTCATTTGTCCATGTTGGTCTCAAACTCCTGTGCTCAAGGGATCCATCCCACTCAGCCTTCCAAAGTGTTGGAATTACAGGTATGAGCCACCGTGCACAGAAAAAAATGCTTAATGAGGATACAAAATGTACAAATTGGCCTGGAGGCTGAGGCCTGAAAATCACTTGAACCCAGGAGGCAGAGGTTGCCGTGAGCCAGGATTGTGCCACTACACTCCAGTCTGGGCAACAGAGTGAGATCTGTCAGAAAAATAAAACAAAACAACAAGAAAAGTAAAGCACAAATTATAAAGAAAAAATGTGATCATTTTGATTTCATCCAATTTTAAATATTATGCTCTTGAAAAATTTATTTTTGAAATAATGAATAGACAAGTCATAGGCAGTAAAAATTATTCATAATAAGCATCAATTATTTCATTCTTATGAAATTCTAGAACAGAAAAAACAAATCTATATTCACAGAAAATAAATCGGTGGATTCCCGGGGAGGAGTGGTTTACTCGAAAAGAATACAAGGGAATATCTTAGGTTGAAGAAAATGTTTGTCTTAATTATCGTGATGGTCACAAAAATTTATATATTTTGTTAAAACTCCTCAAAGTGTACATTTTATTTTTTATACTATAAAAGTGTAAAAGATCTCATTAATAGTTTTTTTATTATTTATTTATTTTTATTTTTAAAAATTTTTATTGCATTATAGGTTTGGGGGTACATGTGCAGAACGTGCAAGATAGTTGCATAGGTACACACATGGCAGTGTGTTTTGCTGTCTTCCTCCCCTTCACCCACATTTGGCACCTCTCCCCAGGCTATCCCTCACCAGCTCCCCCCACACTGTCCCTCCCTATTCCCCCCAATAGACCCCAGTGTATAGTACCCACCTCCCTGTGTCCATGTGTTCTCATTTTTCTCACCTGCCTATGAGTGAGAATATGTGATATTTTGTTTTCTGTTCTTGTGTCAGTTTGCTGAGAATGATGTTCTCCAGATTCATCCATGTCCATACAAAGGACACAAAATCATCATTTTTGATTGCTGCATAATATTCCATGGTGTATATGTGCCACATTTTCCCAGTCCAGTCTATCATCGATGGGCATTTGGGTTGGTTCCAGGTCTTTGCTATTGTAAACAGTGCTGCAATGGATATTGATGTGAAAATAAATGAACTTTGATACTTTGTTTACTCTGTAAACAAATATTAACTCAGAACAGATTGTAGATCTAAATGCAAAAGTTAAAGCCACAAAACTTTTAAAGAAAATTCAGGAGAAAATTTGTGAGAACTTGAGTAAGCAAGTATTGTTTTCTTTCTTTTTTAAAAAATTTCCTTGAGATAGGGTCTTGCTCTGTCACCAAAGCTGGAGTGCAGTGGCACAATCACATCTCACTGCATTCTCCACCTCCCAGGCTCAAGACATCCTCCCACCTCAGCTCCTGAAATGGCTGGGACAACAGTCTTTCACCACCATGTTTAGCTAATCTTTGTGTTTTTTATGAAAGAGACAGTCTCCTCATTTGTCCATGTTGGTCTCAAACTCCTGTGCTCAAGGGATCCTTCCACTCAGCCTTCCAAAGTGTTGGAATTACAGGTATGAGCCACCGTGCACAGAAAAAATGCTTAATGAGGATACAAAATGTACAAATTGGCCTGGAGGCTGAGGCCTGAAAATCACTTGAACCCAGGAGGCAGAGGTTGCCGTGAGCCAGGATTGTGCCACTACACTCCAGTCTGGGCAACAGAGTGAGATCTGTCAGAAAAATAAAACAAAACAACAAGAAAAGTAAAGCACAAATTATAAAGAAAAATGTGATCATTTTGATTTCATCCAATTTTAAATATTATGCTCTTGAAAATTTATTTTTGAAATAATGAATAGACAAGTCATAGGCAGTAAAAATTATTCATAATAAGCATCAATTATTTCATTCTTATGAAATTCTAGAACAGAAAAAACAAATCTATATTCACAGAAAATAAATCGGTGGATTCGGGGAGGAGTGGTTTACTCGAAAAGAATACAAGGGAATATCTTAGGTTGAAGAAAATGTTTGTCTTAATTATCGTGATGGTCACAAAATTTATATATTTTATTAAAACTCCTCAAAGTGTACATTTTATTTTTTATACTATAAAAGTGTAAAATATCTCATTAATAGTTTTTATTATTTATTTATTTTTATTTTTAAAAATTTTTATTGCATTATAGGTTTGGGGTACATGTGCAGAACGTGCAAGATAGTTGCATAGGTACACACATGGCAGTGTGTTTTGCTGCCTTCCTCCCTTCACCCACACTTGGCATTTCTCCCCAGGCTATCCCTCCCCAGCCCCCCACTGTCCCTCCCCATTCCCCCAATAGACCCCAGTGTATAGTACCCACCTCCCTGTGTCCATGTGTTCTCATTTTTCTCACCTGCCTATGAGTGAGAATATGTGATATTTCTTTTCTGTTCTTGTGTCAGTTTGCTGAGAATGATGTTCTCAGATTCATCCATGTCCTTACAAAGGACACAAAATCATCATTTTTGATTGCTGCATAATATTCCATGGTGTATATGTGCCACATTTTCCCAGTCCAGGCTATCATCGATGGGCATTTGTGTTGGTTCCAGGTCTTTGCTATTGTAAACAGTGCTGCAATGAACATTCGTGTGCATGTGTCCTTATAGTAGAACGATTTATAGTCCTTTGGATATATACCCAGTAATGAAATTGCTTGGTCAAATGAAATTTTTATTTCCAGGTCCTTAAGGAACTGCCACACTCTCTTCCACAATAATTGAACTAATTTACACTCCCACCAGCAGTGTAAGAGTGTTCCTATTTCTCAGCATCCTCTCCAGCATCTGTTGTCTCCAGATTTTTTAATGATCATCATTCTAACTGGCCTGAGATGGTATCTCAATGTGGTTTTGATTTGCATCTCTCTAATGACCAGTGATTATGAGCATTTTTTTATATGTTTGTTGTCCTCATGTATGTCTTCTTTTGTAAAGTGTCTGTTCATATCCTTTGCCCATTTAGGAATAAGCTAGTTTGTTTTTTTCCTGTAAATCTGTTTTAGTTCTTTGTACATTCTGGATATCAGTCCTTTGTCAGATGGGTAAACTGCAAAGATTTTTCCCATTCTGATGGTTGCCGATTCACTCTAGTGACTGTTTCTTTTGCCGTGCAGAAGCTGTGGAGTTTGATTAGGTCCCATTTGTCTATTTTGGCTTTTGTTGCCAATGCTTTTGGTGTTTTGGTCATGAAGTCCTTGCCTACTCCTATGTCCTGAATGGTTTTGCCTAGATTTTCTTCTAGGGTTTTATGGTGTCAGGTCTTATGTTTAAGTCTTTAATCCATCTGGAGTTAATTTTAGTGTAAGGTGTCAGGAAGGGGTCCAGTTTCTGCTTTCTGCACATGGCTAGCCAGTTTTCCCAACACCATTTATTAAACAGAATCCTTTCCCCATTGCTTGTTTTGTCTGGTTTATCAAAGATTATATGGTTGTAGATATGTTGTGTTGCCTCCGATGCCTCTGTTCTGTTCCATTGGTCTATATCTCTGTTTTGGTACCAGTACCATGCTGTTTTGATTACTGTAGCCTTGTAGTATAGTTTGAAGTCTGGTAGTGTGATGCCTCCGCTGTGTTCTTTTGCTTAGAATTGACTTGGCTATGTGGGCTCTTTTGGTTCCATATGAAGTTCATGGTGGTTTTCCAGTTCTGTGAAGAAATTCAATGGTAGTTTGATGGGGATAGCATTGATTGTGTAAATTACTTTGGGCAGTATAGCCATTTTCACGATATTGATTCTTCCTAACCATGAACATGGAATGTTTCTCCATCTGTTTGTGTCCTCTCTTATTTCGTTGAGCAGTGGTTTGTAGTTTTCCTTAAAGAGGTCCCTTACATTCCTTGTAAGTTGTATTCCTAGGTATTTTATTTTCTTTGTAGCAATTGTGAATGGCAGTTCGTTCTTGATTTGGTTCTCTTTAAGTCTGTTATTGGTGTATAGGAATGCTTGTAATTTTTGCGCATTGATTTTATATCCTGAGACTTGGCTGAAGTTGCTTATCAGTTTCAGGAGCTTTTGGCCTGAGGTGATGAGGTCTTCTATTTATACTATCTTGTCATCTGCAAATAGAGACAATTTGGCTTCCACCTTTCCTATTTGAATACCCTTTATTTCTTTTTCTTGCCTGATTGCTCTGGCTAGAACTTCCAGTACTATGTTGAATAGGAGTGGTGAGAGAGGGCATCCTTGTCTAGTGCCGGATTTCAAAGGGAATGCTTCCAGTTTTTGCCCATTAAGTATGATATTGGCTGTTGGTTTGTCATAAATAGCTTTTATTACTTTGAGATATGTTCCATCAATACCAAGTTTATTGAGGGTTTTAGCATAAAGGGCTGTTGAATTTTGTCAAATGCCTTCTCTGCATCAATTGAGATAATCATGTGGTTTTGTTTTGCTTCTGTTTATGTGGTGAATTACATTTATAGACTTGCGTATGTTGAACCAGCCTTGCATCCCAGGATGAATCCTACTTGATCATGATGGATAAGTTTTTAATGTGCTGTTGCAATCGGTTTGCCAGTATTTTATTGAAGATTTTTGCATCTATGTTCATCATGGATATTGGCCTGAAGTTTTCTTTTCTTGTTGAGTCTCTGCCAGGTTTTGGTATCAGGATGATGTTGGTCTCATAAAATGATTTGGGAAGGGTTCCCTCTTTTTGGATTATTTGGAATAGTTTCAGAAGGAATGGTACCAGATCCTCTTTGTGTGTCTGGTAGAATTCAGCTGTGAACCCATCTGGACCTGGGCTTTTTGTGTGGTAGGCTCTTAATTGCTGCCTCAACTTCAGACCTTGTTATTGGTCTATTCATAGTTTCGGCTTCCTCCTGGTTTAGGCTTGGGAGGACACAGGCGTCCAGGAATTTATCCATTTCTTCCTGGTTTACTAGTTTATGTGCATAGAGTTGTTTGTAGTATTCTCTGATGATGGTTTGAATTTCTGTGGAATCTGTGGTGATTTCCCATTATCGTTTTTATTGCATCTATTTGGTTGTTCTCTCTTTTCTTTTTATCAGTCTGGCTAGTGGTCTGTCTATTTTGTTGATCTTTTCAAAAACCAGCTCTTGGATTTATTGATTTTTGAAGGGTTTTCTTGTCTCTATCTCCTTCAGTTCTGCTCTGATCTTAGTTATTCCTTGTCTTCTTCTAGGTTTTGAGCTTTTTGATCTTGCTCCTCTAGCTCTTTCAATTTTGATGATAGGGTGTCAATTTTGGATCTCTCCACTCTTCTCATGTGGGCACTTATTGCTATATATTTTCCTCTACAGACTGCTTTAAATGTGTCCCAGAGATTCTGGTACATTGTGTCTTCATTCTCGTTGGTTTCAAAGAACTTCTTTATTTCTGCCTTCATTTCATTGTTTATCCAATCAACATTCAAGAGCCAGTTGTTCAGTTTCCATGAAGCTGTGCGGTTCTGAGTTATTTTCTGAATTCTGAGTTCCAACTTGATTGCACTATGGTCTGAGAGACTGTTTGTTATGATTTCAGTTGTTTTGCATTTGCTGAGGTGCTTTACTTCCAATTATGTGGTGAATTACATTTATAGACTTGCGTATGTTGAACCAGCCTTGCATCCCAGGATGAATCCTACTTGATCATGATGGATATTTTTAATGTGCTGTTGCAATCGGTTTGCCAGTATTTTATTGAAGATTTTTGCATCTATGTTCATCATGGATATTGGCCTGAAGTTTTCTTTTCTTGTTGAGTCTCTGCCAGGTTTTGGTATCAGGATGATGTTGGTCTCATAAAATGATTTGGGAAGGGTTCCCTCTTTTTGGATTATTTGGAATAGTTTCAGAAGGAATGGTACCAGATCCTCTTTGTGTGTCTGGTAGAATTCAGCTGTGAACCCATCTGGACCTGGGCTTTTTGTGTGGTAGGCTCTTAATTGCTGCCTCAACTTCAGACCTTGTTATTGGTCTATTCATAGTTTCGGCTTCCTCCTGGTTTAGGCTTGGGAGGACACAGGCGTCCAGGAATTTATCCATTTCTTCCTGGTTTACTAGTTTATGTGCATAGAGTTGTTTGTAGTATTCTCTGATGATGGTTTGAATTTCTGTGGAATCTGTGGTGATTTCCCTTTATCGTTTTTATTGCATCTATTTGGTTGTTCTCTCTTTTCTTTTTATCAGTCTGGCTAGTGGTCTGTCTATTTTGTTGATCTTTTCAAAAACCAGCTCTTGGATTTATTGATTTTTGAAGGGTTTTCTTGTCTCTATCTCCTTCAGTTCTGCTCTGATCTTAGTTATTTCTTGTCTTCTGCTAGGTTTTGAGTTTTTGATCTTGCTCCTCTAGCTCTTTCAATTTTGATGATAGGGTGTCAATTTTGGATCTCTCCACTCTTCTCATGTGGGCACTTATTGCTATATATTTTCCTCTACAGACTGCTTTAAATGTGTCCCAGAGATTCTGGTACATTGTGTCTTCATTCGTTCTGATTGGTTTCAAAGAACTTCTTTATTTCTGCCTTCATTTCATTGTTTATCCAATCAACATTCAAGAGCCAGTTGTTCAGTTTCCATGAAGCTGTGCGGTTCTGAGTTATTTTCTGAATTCTGAGTTCAACTTGATTGCACTATGGTCTGAGAGACTGTTTGTTATGATTTCAGTTGTTTTGCATTTGCTGAGGTGCTTTACTTCCAATTATGTGGTCAATTTTGGAGTAGGTGTGATGTGGTGCTGAGAAGAATGTATATTCTGTGGATTTGGGGTGGAGAGTTCTGTAAATGTCTATCAGGTTTGCTTGTTCCAGGTCTGAGTTCAAGTCCTGGATATCCTTGTTAATTTTCTGTCTGGTTGATCTGTCTGCTATTGACAGTGGAGTGTTAAAGTCTCCCACTATTATTGTGTGGGAGTCTAAGTCTCTTTGTAAGTCATTAAGAACTTGCCTTATATATCTGGGTGCTCCTACATTGGGTCCATATATATTTAGAATCGTTAGCTCTTCTTGTTGTATCGATCCTTTTACCATTATGTAATGACCTTCTTTGTCCCTTTTGATTTTTGTTGCTTTAAAGTCTATTTTATCAGAGATGAGAATTGCAACTCCTGCTTTTTTGCTCTCCATTTGCTTGGTAAATCTTCCTCCATCCCTTTATTTTGAGCCTTTGTGTATCCTTGCGTGTGAGGTGTGTTTCCTGGATACAGCACACCGATGGGTTTTGGTTTTTTATCCAATTTGCCAGTCTGTGTCTTTTGATTGGTGCATTTAGCCCATTTACATTTAGGGTTAATATTGATATATGGGAATTTGATACTGCCATTTTGATGCTAGCTGGCTTTTATCCCCTTGCTTCATGTAGATTCTTCATTTTGTTGATGCTCTTTAGCATTTGGTATGCTTTTAGGATGGCTGGTACTGGTTGTTTGTATGTGTAGTGCCTCTTTCAGGAGCTCTTGTAATGCAGGCCTAGTGGTGACAAAATCTCTGAGTACTTGCTTGTTCATGAAGGATTTTATTTTTCCTTCACTTATGAAGCTCAGTTTGGCTGGATATAAAATTCTGGGTTGAAAGTTCTTTTCTTTAAAGATGTTGAATATTGGCCCCCCTCTCTTCTGGCTTGTAGATTCTCTGCCAAGAGATCTGCTGTGAGTCTGATTGGCTTCCCTTTGTGGGTGACCCGACTTTTCTCTCTGGCTGCCCTTAGAATTTTCCCGTTCATTTCAACCCTGTTGAATCTGACGATTAGTGCCTTGGGGTTGCTCTTTTTGCGGAGTATCTTTGTGGTGTTCTCTGTATTTCCTGGAGTTTAGTATTGACCTGTCTTGCTAGGTTGTGGAAATTTTCATGGATAATATCCTGAAGAGTGTTTTCCAGCTTGGATTCATTCTCTTCATCACATTCTGATACACCTATCAAACGTAGGTGGGGTCTCTTCACATAGTCCCACATTTCTTGGAGATTTTGTTCATTCCTTTTTGCTTTTTCTTTAATCTTGGTTTCTCATTTTATTTCATTGAGTTGATCTTCAACTTCTGATATTCTTTCTTCTGCTTGGTCAATTCGGCTGTTGAAACTTGTGCATGCTTCACGAAGTTCTCGTGTTGTGTTTTTCAGCTCCTTCAATTCATTCATATTCCTCTCTAAGTTGTCCATTCTTGTTATCATTTCCTTGAATCTTTTTCAAATCTTTTTTCAAGGTTCTTAGTTTCTTTGCACTGATTTAGAACATGTTCTTTTAGCTCACTGAAGTTTCTCATTATCCACTTTCTGAAGTCTGATTCTGTCATTTCGTCACACTCATTCTCCATCCAGCTTTGTTCCCTTGCTGGTGAGGAGTTTTGGTCCTTGTAGGAGGTGAGGTGTTTTGGTTTTGGGTGTTTTCCTCCTTTTTGCGCTGGTTTCTTCCCATCTTTATGGATTTATCCACCTGTCGTCTTAGTAGTTGCTGATTTTTCAATTGGGTCTCTGAGTGGATGCCCAGATTGTTGATGATGAAGTATTTCTGTTACTTAGTTTTCCTTCTAATGGTTTAGCCCCTCTGCTGTACGAGTGCTGAGGTCCACTCCAGGCCCTGCTTATCTGGGGTACACCTGTAGCAGCTGCGGAACAGTAAGGAATGCTACCAGTTTCTTCTTCTGCTATCTTTGGTCCAGAATGATGACCACCAAATGTCAGTCTGATTAGTCCTTTTTTGGGGTGACTCTTTGGATATACAGGGGTCAGGGAGCTGCTTCAGGAGATGGTCTGTGCTTTATAGAAGCTCCAGTGCTGAGCTGTGAGCTCTGTTGTTCATTCAGGGATGTTGGGAGGATATGTTTATGTCTGCTGCAACAGAACTCATAAAACCCCTCCCTTTGTTCCCCTTAGATGCTCTTTCTCAGGAAGTTGGGGCTTTCTTTATGAGTATCTGTTGCACTTTCCTGCCCCACTAGGTGGCAGTCTATTCACTATTTGCCTGCTGGGGCTCCACCCTGCTAGCGTGGGTCCGCCCTGCTGCCTCAGGCTCTGTTTTGCTGTGGTGCACTCTGCCCTCTTGGTGGAGTCTCTCTGTTATGGCAGGTTGTCTTGGCAACGGCAGGGTGCATCAACCTTGGGTGGTACTTCAGTGGGGTGGATTGCCTCTGTAGTGGCTGATGCCCCTCCCCCACCGGGCTGCACCATCCTATATGCTGGCACCAAAAGTATCAGCCCCAAGTGCCTCCAGTCGCTGCCCTGCTTGTCTCCGTGAGGGTGGGACCCGCTGAGCTTGATCACTCAGCTCCCTTCCTCAGAGTCTGTCCTCTCTCTCTTTCTCTTTCTCTCCCCAAGCTGAACGGTTGACTCTCTCACTGGCGCCCCAGTAGCCTGCCAATAGGGAACTGGGATTTGTGTGATCTCCCGTGCCACTGCCCACTGCACTGGCTCAGATCACGTTTCCCAGGAATATCCTGGTCTGGCTTATTGTCCAAGTCCCATTCAATCAGATGGACATGCCAATCTGCCCTTCCAAATCTCAGATTGCCGGTTTAACAGGGCACCCAGACCAGTGAGTTTTGTGCCATGTGCCACTGCGCTGTGGCGCCGGCCCATCCCAACCAGCTCCACGAGCTGGCTGCGCAAGCATCCTGTGTCTCTCCCACACCTGGGATTTTCAACATTCTGTGGGCAAAAAAGGACTGTCTGAGAATGTGGCTAAAACTCACCCTCTGCGCCTTCACTGAGAGCTGCAATCCTGAGTCGCCTCTACGATGCCATCTTGCGAAAATCCTCTCTGAAGTTTTCTTTTCTTGTTGAAACTCTGCCGGGTTTTGGTTTCAGGATGATGTTGGTCTCATAAAATGATTTGGGAAGGATTCCCTCTTTTTGGATTATTTGAAATAGTTTCAGAAGGCATGGTACCAGCTCCTCTTTGTGTGTCTGGTAGAATTCGGCTGTGAACACATCTGGACCTGGACTTTTTTTGTGTGTGTGGTAGGCTTTTAATTGCTTGACTTCAGAACTTCTTATTGGTCTATTCACAGTTTTGACTTCCTCCCGGTTTAGGCTTGGAAGGACACAGGTGTCCAGAAATGTATCCATTTTTTCCAGGTTTACTAGTTTATGTGTATAGAGTTGTTTGTAGTATTCTCTGATGATGGTTTGAATTTCTGTGGAATCTGTGATGATTTCCCATTTATCGTTTTTTATTGCATCTATTCGATTGTTCTCTCTTTTCTTTTTTTATCAGTCTGGCTAGTGCTCTGTCTATTTTGTTGATCTTTTTGAAAAACCAGCTCTTGAATTTATTGATTTTTTGAAGGGTTTTTCATGTCTCTATCTCCTTCAGTTCTGCTCTGATCTTAGTTATTTTGTGTCTTCTGCTAGGTTTTGAGTTTTTTTGATTTTGCTGTTTTAGCTCTTTCAATTTTGATGATGGGGTGTCAATTTTGGATATCTCCACTCTTCTCATGTGGGCACTTATTACTATGTATTTTCCTCTACAGACTGCTTTAAGTGTGTCCCAGAGATTCTGGTATGTTTTGTCTTCATTCTTATTGGTTTTCAAGAACTTCTTTATGTCTGCCTTCATTTCATTGTTTATCCAATCAACATTCAAGAGCCGGTTGTTCAGTTTCCATGAAGCTGTGCGGTTCTGAGTTAGTTTCTGAATTCTGAGTTCTAACTTGATTCCACTATGGTCTGAGAGACTGTTTGTTATAATTTCAATTGTTTTGCATTTGCTGAGGAGTTCTTTACTTCCGATTATGTGATCAACTTTGGAGTAGGTGTGATGTGGTGCTGAGAGGAATGTATATTCTGTGGATTTTAGGTGGAGATTTCTGTAAATGTCTATCAGGTTTGCTTGTTCCACGTCTGAGTTCAAGCCCTGGATATTCTTGTTGATTTTCTGTATGATTGATCTGTCTAATACTGACAGTGAAGTGTTACAGTCTCCCATTATTATTGTGTGGTAGTCTAAGTCTCTTTGTAAGTCGTTAAGAACTTGCCTTATATATCTGGATGCTCCTGTATTGGGTTCATATATATTTAGAATCTTTAGCTCTTCTTATTGTATCAATTTTTTTACCATTATTAATGACGTTCTTTGTCTCTTTTGATCTTTGTTGCTTTAAAGTCTATTTAATCAGAGATGAGAATTGCAACTTCTGCTTTTTTATTGCTCTGCATTTGCTTGGTAAATTTTCCTTTCTTTTTTATTTGGAGCCTTTGTGTATCCCTGCATGTGAGATGGGTTTCCTGGATACAGCACACCAATGGGTTTTGGTTTTTTATCCAATTTGCCAGTCTGTGTCTTTTGATTGGTGCATTTAGCCCATTTACATTTAGGGTTAATATTGTTATGTGTGGATTTGATACTGCCATTTTCATGCTAGCTGGCTGTTTTGCCTGGTAGTTGATGAAGATTCTTTATTTTGTTGATGCTCTTTATCATTTGGTATGCTTTTAGGATGGCTGGTACTGGTTGTTTCTTTCTATGTATAGTGCCTCTTTCAGGAGCTTTTGTAAAGCAGGCCTGGTGGTGACAAAATCTCTGAGTACTTGCATGTTGGCAAAGATTTTATTCTTCCTTCATTTATGAAGCTCAGTTTGGCTGGATATGAAGTTCTTTTTTTTAAGGATGTTGAATATTGGCCCCACTCTCTTCTGGCTTGTAGAGTTTCTGCCGAGAGATCTGCTGTGAGTCTGATAAGCTTCCCTTTGTGGGTGACCCGACCATTCTCTCTGGCTGCCCTTAGTATTTTTTTCTTCATTTCAACTCTGGTGAATTTGACAATTATGTGCCTTGGGGTTGCTCTTCTTGTGGAATATCTTTGTTGTGTTCTCTGTATTTCCTGGACTTGAGTATTGGCCTGCCTTGCTAGGGTGGGGAAATTTTTCTGGATAATATCCTGAAGAGTATTTTCCAGCTTGATTCATTCTTTTTGTCACATTCTGGTACACCTATCAAATGTAAGTTAGGTCTCTTCACATAGTCCCACATTTCTTGGAGATTTTGTTCATTCCTTTTTGCTATTTTTTCTCTAATCTTGGTTTTTCATTTTATTTCATTGTGTTGATCTTCGACTTCTGATATTCCTTTTTCTGCTTGGTCAATTCGGCTGTTGAAACTTGTGCATGCTTCGTGAAGTTCTCATGTTGTGTTTTTCAGCTCCTTCAATATATTCATATTTCTCTCTACATTGTCCTTTCTTGTTATCATATCCTCAAATCTTTTTTCAAATCTTTTTTCAAGGTTCTTAGTTTCTTTGCATTGATTTAGAACATGTTCTTTTAGCTCACTGAAGTTTCTCATTATCCACCTTCTGAAGTCTGATTCCATCATTTCATCACACTCATTCTCCATCCAGCTTTGTTCCCTTGCTGGTGAGGAGTTTTGGTCCTTTGTAGGAGGTGAGGTGTTTTGGTTTTGGGTGTTTTCCTTCTTTTTGCGCTGGTTTCTTTTCATCTTTGTGGATTTATCCACCTGTCATCTGAGTAGTTGCTCACTTTTCAATTGGGTCTCTGAGTGGATGCCCAGATTGTTGATGATGAAGTATTTCTGTTACTTAGTTTTCCTTCTAACAGTCTAGCCCCTCTGCTGTATGACTGCTGAGGTCCACTCCAGGCCCTGCTTGTCTGGGGTACACCTGTAGCAGCTGCAGAACAGTGAGGAATGCTACCAGTTTCTTCTTCTGCTATCTTTGTGCCAGATTGATGCCCACCCAATGTTAGTCTGATTAGTTTTTCTTGAGGTGCCTCTTTGGATATACAGGGTTCAGGGAGCTGCTTGAGGAGATGGTCTGTACTTTATAAGAGCTCAAGTGCTGAGCTGTGAGCTCCATTGTTCATTCAGGGCTGTTAGGCAGGTGCATTTATGTCTGCTGCAGCAGAACTTATAAAACCCCCTTTTTTCCCCCAGATGCTCCATCTCGGGAGTTAGGGCTTTCTTTATAAGCATCTGTTGCACTGTCCTGCCCAGCTATGAGGCAGTGTAGTCACTATTTGCCTGCTGAGGCTTTTTCCTACTACCACGGGGTCTGCCCTGTTGCTATGGCCTCTGCCCTGCTGCCGT